>OU343220.1:1729569-1801285 GCA_910596185.1 Chrysanthemum makinoi
CAGTGACGCACTGCACTAAACCTTCTAGCCACTCAATTCCTCTTAAAAGGATTTGTTTCATTCTCACTGGGAACCCTACATAATATCGACTTTCTCTTAGAGATCGTTGGTATTAAAGAAGGAGACCCTCTCCCTAGTCTCCGCTCTGGAAAACCAAAATGCACTATTGAGTCTAGAGCCACGAGATTCATCAAAAGATCTCATAGGAACACTTGACATGACATCGCTTGCTGTTCATCAATAAGGACACAAGTGATATATTCTAGAGTCCTACGCAGATCTTAGCAATCTGCCAGAACATTTATGAGAAGTTTCACATTTGTGATCTTCAATGATTGAATGGAAACTCCTGCCAGGGTCAACATCAAGCAGCCCTGACAGCAGGTCACTTCGGTAACTCCTCGTGGATTACGCGTAGTGTGTCTCAAATGGTCTACAGTCGTGCGGTGATGCCTCGGTGTACCTCAGCGACTCACCTGAACTGTAGGTGTACTTCGGTACATCGCGTTATCTCACTTGTGGGACTCCAGTTTAGAAACGGCCTTTGTGAGAATTAGAGACGTGTTTTCACACTATCTTTGTTAACACACTCGAATTTCAAACTTGTAAGCGCTGGATTATTTCTAACCCATGTTTTATGTTTTTTCTTATGGATGCTCGCGGGAGGAAGAGATCGTGCAGATTCTCCACATACTCATACCAACAACACATGAAAGTTCTCATCAAAATCATAGGCAACACAAAGTTAAAGATGATTCTTCGTCAATATCAAAGAATCTACAAAGTATAAAGACTCGAGAACTACATCATTGGCAATTAAAAGTCAAATAGAAGTGTGAGCATGGTTGATTCCTCCCGAACTAGCATCTTTTATTTCTCCGTCACACTTATCAACCGCTTGTGAACGGTCAACCGTAACAGATGATAAAAGGGCGACAACCCGGGAGAGAATGTGAGTTTACCAAGGATTAAAATATCCTTGGATCGTTTATGTCCTGGTAGGCGTGGCGTTACTGGTACAATGACTTGTGAATTGTTGAAAATAATATTAGTATAGGAAAACAGAATCGATTGACTAACACTAGGAATGTGAATAGTAATAGCTCTGTCACAGCTACGTCATTAAAAGCGTACAATCAGAAACCTAAAAACGTGAAAGATATATAAACGTACGTTTAACCTAAATTAAACGTAAACGTATAAAAACAAATCGAATATAACTATAGTAGGGATTTACATGTTTTAGCGACTTAAATGCAAATTAAAGGAAATAAAAGATAAAATATATTAAATAAACGCTATCACTATTTTTAAAATGATGAACGTTTAAAACCTAAAACGTACGTTTAAATAAAATTACGTAAACGTACAAAATAAAACGTGAGTTTAAAGAAATAAAAGGCCTACAAATATGAAAATGAAATTTTTACAATCCTAATAATAAAATAAAATTATTAGAAAAAGAAAATTATTTTTAAAGCTATTTATTTAATTATTATTAATTAAAAACTATTTATTAAGTATTTAAAATGCACTAAAATATAATAAAATACAAATTTAACCTAGAAAAATGAAATTATAACTTAGAAAAATCTAAAATATTATAAAACTTATTTTAAAACTGAAAATATATTTTTTACACAATTATTCTATTTATTATTAATTATTTACTATTATTAATTACTAAAAACTATTATTATTTATTAAAAATAATAAATGAAGGAAGAAAAATCTGAAACTTTTTAAAAAATTCTAAAATAAATAAAAGAAGCTAGGAAAAATATAAAAACTATATGTTATTAATAAAAATAAGCTAATAAGCAAATAAGCTTCTAAGGAAAAGCTATCACTTAGCTTTAAAATGATTCTTTTTGGTTTTTTTTCTTTTCTGAAACTAAACATATACTGATATTATACATATTTAATGAAAACAAAACTTATATAATCTGAAAATAAGCCATACGTGGGCTTATTACCCACACAGTTGAGCTTTTGGGCTCAAGTGGAGTAATAAGCTTGGTATAAGCTTTGAAAAGCTATACAGTGTACACTAAGAATAAAAATATGTATGTACATGTATAATGGACTAGAATATACAAGCTTGTACACTGGAATTGGCAAATAAGCTTGAAATAAGCAAATAAGCACTTCCAGTGTACTTCATATCCAAACACCCCTTGCAGTCTTTTGTTTGGGCAAAATAAGCTCAGTGAATAAGCTTAAATAACCAAAATAAGAGTTGAGGTTGCAAGATGTGCTGGTAGGCTTTCCAAAAAAACCAAGCTCACCTAGTGGGGTGCACTAGTGAGTTTGTAGGAAGCTTATGAAAAGTCTCCCATTTCCTGAGTGTGATGGTGTAAGCTAAGTGCACAGGAAATGGGACAAACAAAAAGTATGTTGCAGCCCTACTTAATGAGCTACAACATAAAAATTAAGCACAGGATCTCATACTTGGGTTGCTAGGCTTCATGAAAAACCAAGCTTCACAAGCTTATGACCTATCAAGAGCTTCTGAGAAGCTTGTGGAAATGGTGTAATACCCCTAAGTAATCAGGGGTATGTTGTAAGTGGGCAATCACAAACTCTCATAAACTTATCTAATAAACTCAAACAAGCTCAACTATAATTGAGACATTGATATGGACTGCTTAGCCATGTGAAAAGCCAAGAGTCACAAGCTTGTGCTCAAATAAGGACCTTGTTTAAAAGCTTTGGTAACTAGCCTCACTCAACTGTTTGCCTCAGTTGAGTGGGCTAAATGGTACAAAAAGGTGGGTGATAAAAAGGACTAAATAAGCAGAAGACTGAAAAATAAGCATACACAATAATAACTAGCTAGTAAGGCTTTATAAACAACAAATTACACAACCTTAATTCCAAAGGTCCACAAGCTACAAGCTTGTGGTTTTGGGCTTGAAGCTGTGAGACAGGGCAATATTAGCCTAAAATAAGCACAAATTTAAGCACTAAAACATTGAAACTAAAAATCAACAAAAATATAAATAGACAGATAAGCAACAAATAATTAAAGCCCTAAAAGCATTTAACCAGAAATTAAAAGATAGAGACACAGTAAAATAAAATTTTTAATCAAAAACCTGGAAATAGGAAAATTGACTTTTGACAAAAACTCAAAAGGTTGACTAAAATGAATTTACAAGCTAATTTACTGACACAATATGTTAAATTAAGATTAAGGAACATGAAATTAACAAAGCTTAACAACATTTAAACACTTATATAAATTTTAGACTTGTGAAATTCATTCAGTGACCACTTAAGTACCAAGATTGTTGATTTTGACTTTTGCATAAGTATACATAGACTTGATGGCTTGTCTGACCTCAAGGAACTTAGTGTACCATGTATCAACCACAATTAACACCCTAGACTCAGTTAAGCACAAAACATTCAGCAAATCCAAACACACTTAAAACTTAATGAATTTTGGAATTCTAAAATATGAGACTGATAAGACCATAACTTTGAATCCAAACATCATCATAACATATAATAACGACAATAGAACAGGAAAACAATGAACATAACAACAATCCAACAAAGATCACTCATGATCCATTTTACAGCTAGAAAATGAAATAAAAGGCAACTTCACAAACTGATACATAAACATGCAAATTTAAAACTTACAAACACTTAACAACAACATTTAAACAACAAAACATGTAAATCAAAGCAAATAAAGACATAAATAGTAAATATGCAGAAAATTAAGAACATTGCTTACAAGATGCATCAAACTGAGAATTATGGAACCAAGGACAAGGTTACACCTATTAGCTTCCCAATAAGCTCCTAATACCCTTAGCACTCCAAATTCACCCCTGCTTCATCATCTTCTTTATTAACCCACTATTTTTTATTTTTCAATGATTTTCTCTATTTTTTAAGCATTTTCTAATTTAAAAGATCAAAGTCTATTTAATGGTTCAATTGGCTTGCATAACTTACTGAGAGTTATGTAGTGTCTATTAGAAACCAGGAAACAAGCATGGATCAGACAGGAAACTAAAGACAAGGTATTTAAATGACATTTAAAGTAAAAACTTGAAATTAAAGGTTATGAAACTACAACTGTAAATAGCTTGTATTTAAACTTTGTCAAGGTTCAATTACAGAACTGAAAGCATTTAAATGACATTGTAAGTAAAGTAAAGCAGTAAATGACATGAAAATAAACTAAGTGACTATGGCTTAAGGCCAAAAGTAGTTCTTCTTCTGTCTTTCTTCTCTCTTTTATAGTCTCAGTAGTCTTGGAAACCACTCCTAAGTCTTTTCTTTCAATCTTGACCCTTGATGATATCCAATTGATCTCAGCCATTCAAACGGATTTTGGCGCCAAAGTCTTATTTGACAGCTTGAGGTGGTTTGGATGCAATTAATGCATCTTGTATGCTTGTAGAGGTGGAGGGAACAAGTTGAGAAGCTTTTTGAGCTTGGGGGTCAAGTAGGTTGAGTTGCAGCAGAAAAACAGAGGAAAGGGTGAAAAGGTTGCTTGTGAGATGGTGGGGAAGCATTTAATGAGGTGTGGGATAGGTTTGTGAGGTGGACGGGAGTAGGGTATGAGCTGTGGAGACAGGTGGAGGGGACAAGTTGGCACAAAACCATGGTGGTTTTGAGTTTACAGGTTGGGGGTGAGGGTAGTGAACAGTGATGATGGTTTTGGCGGTTTTGGGAGGTCAAACGGTCAAACCCCGTTTTATATAATTTGGGGTGTGGGCTGGGGTTTGGTTGGGCCTGGGTAAGGGTTTGTGTTTGGTTTGAGTTTGGATTTGGATTAGTTATTTTAATAGGATCCGTTTGGTTTAAGTAGTACAAAAGGCCCAAGGACCAAAAGTGTAAATCTGCCAAACTTGAGGGACTGATCCTGTCAACATTCCAAACTTCTTTTAAGGGGCCAAACCTGCCAATAATATAAACACAAGGACCAAAAGTATATAATTATTGTATTTTAAAACTTTAAGGACCTTAAATGTAATTTTGGATTTTTGAGGGACTTGTTTTGTAATTTCCAAAAGTTTATCAAAATTGTTCCAAATTGTATATTTATGGATAGTTCAAGGGTATTTTGTGAAATTTCAAGTTTTGAATACCCAGGGACTAAGTTTGCCAATTTTGAAACTTGAGGGGTAAAAATTGCCAATATGTGTAAACTTTTATCCAGGGATCATTTGTGAATATTTTTGACTTCCCAAGGACTTAAGTTGACTTTTCTATCATTTAAAACATTTAGGGACTAGTTTTGACAATTTGTGTAACTCTAGGGACTGAAAACGACAATTGTGTGAACTTTGCGCATTTTTCACTTGTTTTTCAATCTTTTGTACACGAATCACATAAAAACACATTTCATTGATATTTATAACATTTTGTGAGTCATTTGTGTGTTTTTGGTTGTTTTTGTGGGTTTATACAATACAAATATATGTGTATTTAGACACATATCAAATCCCCCACACTAAACTATTGCTAGTCCTTAGCAATCTTTTATTTTAAACTTAATGGATTTGAAAAACTCTTTACCAAAAGCCATCACTTCTGGAGTAGCCAATTGTTTTAGTTCAAGTAAGAATTTTGGCACAATGATAACCAAATGATTTTGAGCAAATCATAAGCATCAACGGTTTTGATTTGTCTTTACAGAAGCCGTTTGCTTCTGGACTAGCCAACTCTTAGATAAATTATCAATATTATCTTTGGTGAGCCGATTACCAATTATGGATTTCCCCTTGCCTTTACCACAAGTCATAAACTTGCGGGCTAGCCAACTCTTCACTTTTAAGGATATGGTGAGCTGAATACCATACAATTTTGGGCAAATTGCAAGCCGTCAACGGATTTGAGATATCTTTACCAAGAGCCGTTTGCTCCTGGATTAGCCAGTCCTTATGTGGGTTAGACATGGTGGACTGATTACCATTTGTTGTGTTTAGTACATAGTACTTCCACTAAATTTTTTTTTTAAATTTGGCCATTTTGGGGGAAAAAGGGACTAAAAGGGTACATTTATGATCAAAATTCGCCAGAATTTCCCCCCCACACTTAGAAATGAATATTGTCCTCAATATTCAAAGTACCGGCTGTTATGCCGAAACTTAGAACGTAAAAAGATAACATTACTAGCTAAGTGTAGAAACACAACAATTATTCTCTTTTTTAATATTTACAATTTTCATTCATTTTTTTTTATCTATACACAACATGTGGGGCATCTCCCCCGCACTAAGGTGGTACACACGGGTGAAAACCCATATTTAACTACTGTTTTTGATTACCGAGTCGCTAGCTTGACTCGACCCCGAATTAATTGGTTCATGGGGAAGTGGAGTGGGATTGCCACTCAAAGATTTGGTTGAGAAATTGGAGTGGGATTGCCACTCACAGAATTATAAATGATAAGGTAGAGAGAATCTTTTTTATTTTTAAATTTATAATGTTTTTGTATTTTTATCTTTTATATATATATGTACAAAAGAAAGAAAATTCCTTACAACCGCCCTCGAAAGGGAATCTGCAGACAGAGCTCAGCAAGCGTAACAGCGAACAACCAAATGTTGTAACTGAGGGACTCATCAAACTGGGCAAGTTGTGTGCAAAGGAAAAATGTTTTTGTATTTTATATTGTTTATTGAAAAGAAATATGATACAGTATAAGTAATCACTACCTCAGGGCTTGTGTCGTTTACCACGCTAGCTAATCACTTGTAAATGATTAACTGTAATAAATATGTCTGACGTCCCGGTAGTTGAATGATAAAGTTTAATATACAAACAAGGATAGGTATTTCAACAAAATACAAAATACAAGTCATAATCGTAGCACCCCGGCGCCAAAATTTGATTCCTCCCGAACTACCATCTTTTATTTCTCCGTCACACTAATCAACCGCTTGTGAACGGTCAACCGTAACAGATGATAAAAGGGAGACAGCCCGGGAGAGAATGTGAGTTTACCAAGGATTAAAATATCCTTGGATCGTTTATGTCCTGGTGAGGCGTGACGTTCTGGTACAATGACTTGTGAATTGTTGAAAAATAATATTAGTATAGGAAAACAGAATCGATTGACTAACACTAGGAATGTGAATAGTAATAGCTCTGTCACAGCTACGTCATTAAAAGCGTACAATCAGAAACCTAAAAGCGTGAAAGATATATAAACGTACGTTTAACCTAAATTAAACGTAAACGTATAAAAACAAATCGAATATAACTATAGTAGGGATTTACATGTTTTAGCGACTTAAATGCAAATTAAAGGAAATAAAAGATAAAATATATTAAATAAACGCTATCACTATTTTTAAAATGATGAACGTTTAAAACCTAAAACGTACGTTTAAATAAAATTACGTAAACGTACAAAATAAAACGTGAGTTTAAAGAAATAAAAGGCCTACGAATATGAAAATGAAATTTTTACAATCCTAATAATAAAAGAAAATTATTAGAAAAATAAAATTATTTTTAAAGCTATTTATTTAATTATTATTAATTAAAAACTATTTATTAAGTATTTAAAATGCACTAAAATATAATAAAATACAAATTTAACCTAGAAAAATGAAATTATAACTTAGAAAAATCTAAAATATGATAAAACTTATTTTAAAACTGAAAATGTATTTTTTACACAATTATTCTATTTATTATTAATTATTTACTATTATTAATTACTAAAAACTATTATTATTTATTAAAAATAATAAATGAAGGAAGAAAAATCTGAAAC
This sequence comes from Chrysanthemum makinoi, assembly GCA_910596185.1. Classification (NCBI taxonomy): domain Eukaryota; kingdom Viridiplantae; phylum Streptophyta; class Magnoliopsida; order Asterales; family Asteraceae; genus Chrysanthemum; species Chrysanthemum makinoi. The sequence continues at coordinate 1,737,323 of OU343220.1, forward strand.
TTTTTACAAAATTCTAAAATAAATAAAAGAAGCTAGGAAAAATATAAAAACTATATGTTATTAATAAAAATAAGCTAATAAGCAAACAAGCTTCCAAGGAAAAGCTATCACTTAGCTTTAAAATGATTCTTTTTGGTTTTTTTTCTTTTTCTGAAACTAAACATATACTGATATTATACATATTTAATGAAAACAAAACTTATATAATCTGAAAATAAGCCATACGTGGGCTTATTACCCACACAGTTGAGCTTTTGGGCTCAAGTGGAGTAATAAGCTTGGTATAAGCTTTGAAAAGCTATACAGTGTACACTAAGAATAAAAATATGTATGTACATGTATAATGGACTAGAATATACAAGCTTGTACACTGGAATTGGCAAATAAGCTTGAAATAAGCAAATAAGCACTTCCAGTGTACTTCATATCCAAACACCCCTTGCAGTCTTTTGTTTGGGCAAAATAAGCTCAGTGAATAAGCTTAAATAACCAAAATAAGAGTTGAGGTTGCAAGATGTGCTGGTAGGCTTTCCAAAAAGCCCAAGCTCACCCAGTGGGGTCCACTAGTGAGCTTGTAGGAAGCTTATGAAAAGTCTCCCATTTCCTGAGTGTGATGGTGTAAGCTAAGTGCACAGGAAATGGGACAAACAAAAAGTATGTTGCAGCCCTACTTAATGAGCTACAACATAAAAATTAAGCACAGGATCTCATACTTGGGTTGCTAGGCTTCATGAAAAACCAAGCTTCACAAGCTTATGACCTATCAAGAGCTTCTGAGAAGCTTGTGGAAATGGTGTAATACCCCTAAGTAATCAGGGGTATGTTGTAAGTGGGCAATCACAAACTCTCATAAACTTATCTAATAAGCTCAAACAAGCTCAACTATAATTGAGACATTGATATGGACTGCTTAGCCTTGTGAAAAGCCAAGAGTCACAAGCTTGTGCTCAAATAAGGACCTTGTTTAAAAGCTTTGGTAACTAGCCTCACTCAACTGTTTGCCTCAGTTGAGTGGGCTAAATGGTACAAAAAGGTGGGTGATAAAAAGGACTAAATAAGCAGAAGACTGAAAAATAAGCATACACAATAATAACTAGCTAGTAAGGCTTTATAAACAACAAATTACACAACCTTGAGTCCAAAGGTCCACAAGCTACAAGCTTGTGGTTTTGGGCTTGAAGCTGTGAGACAGGGCAATATTAGCCTAAAATAAGCACAAATTTAAGCACTAAAACATTGAAACTAAAAATCAACAAAAATATAAATAGACAGATAAGCAACAAATAATTAAAGCCCTAAAAACATTTAACCAGAAATTAAAAGATAAAGACACAGTAAAATAAACTTTTTAATCAAAAACCTGGAAATAGGAAAATTGACTTTTGACAAAAACTCAAAAGGTTGACTAAAATGAATTTACAAGCTAATTTACTGACACAATATGTTAAATTAAGATTAAGGAACATGAAATTAACAAAGCTTAACAACATTTAAACACTTATATAAATTTTAGACTTGTGAAATTCATTCAGTGACCACTTAAGTACCAAGATTGTTGATTTTGACTTTTGCATAAGTATACATAGACTTGATGGCTTGTCTGACCTCAAGGAACTTAGTGTACCATGTATCAACCACAATTAACACCCTAGACTCAGTTAAGCACAAAACATTCAGCAAATCCAAACACACTTAAAACTTAATGAATTTTGGAATTCTAAAATATGAGACTGATAAGACCATAACTTTGAATCCAAACGTCATCATAACATATAATAACGACAATAGAACAGGAAAACAATGAACATAACAACAATCCAACAAAGATCACTCATGATCCATTTTACAGCTAGAAAATGAAATAAAAGGCAACTTCACAAACTGATACATAAACATGCAAATTTAAAACTTACAAACACTTAACAACAACATTTAAACAACAAAACATGTAAATCAAAGCAAATAAAGACATAAATAGTAAATATGCAGAAAATTAAGAACATTGCTTACAAGATGCATCAAACTGAGAATTATGGAACCAAGGACAAGGTTACACCTATTAGCTTCCCAATAAGCTCCTAATACCCTTAGCACTCCAAATTCACCCCTGCTTCATCATCTTCTTTATTAACCCACTATTTTTGATTTTTCAATGATTTTCTCTATTTTTTAAAGCATTTTCTAATTTAAAAGATCAAAGTCTATTTAATGGTTCAATTGGCTTGCATAACTTACTGAGAGTTATGTAGTGTCTATTAGAAACCAGGAAACAAGCATGGATCAGACAGGAAACTAAAGACAAGGTATTTAAATGACATTTAAAGTAAAAACTTGAAATTAAAGGTTATGAAACTACAACTGTAAATAGCTTGTATTTAAACTTTGTCAAGGTTCAATTACAGAACTGAAAGCATTTAAATGACATTGTAAGTAAAGTAAAGCAGTAAATGACATGAAAATAAACTAAGTGACTATGGCTTAAGGCCAAAAGTAGTTCTTCTTCTGTCTTTCTTCTCTCTTTTATAGTCTCAGTAGTCTTGGAAACCACTCCTAAGTCTTTTCTTTCAATCTTGACCCTTGATGATGTCCAATTGATCTCAGCCATTCAAACGGATTTTGGCGCCAAAGTCTTATTTGACAGCTTGAGGTGGTTTGGATGCAATTAATGCATCTTGTATGCTTGTAGAGGTGGAGGGAACAAGTTGAGAAGCTTTTTGAGCTTGGGGGTCAAGTAGGTTGAGTTGCAGCAGAAAAACAGAGGAAAGGGTGAAAAGGTTGCTTGTGAGATGGTGGGGAAGCATTTAATGAGGTGTGGGATAGGTTTGTGAGGTGGACGGGAGTAGGGTATGAGCTGTGGAGACAGGTGGAGGGGACAAGTTGGCACAAAACCATGGTGGTTTTGAGTTTACAGGTTGGGGGTGAGGGTAGTGAACAGTGATGATGGTTTTGGCGGTTTTGGGAGGTCAAACGGTCAAACCCCGTTTTATATAATTTGGGGTGTGGGCTGGGGTTTGGTTGGGCCTGGGTAAGGGTTTGTGTTTGGTTTGAGTTTGGATTTGGATTAGTTATTTTAATAGGATCCGTTTGGTTTAAGTAGTACAAAAGGCCCAAGGACCAAAAGTGTAAATCTGCCAAACTTGAGGGACTGATCCTGTCAACATTCCAAACTTCTTTTAAGGGGCCAAACCTGCCAATAATATAAACACAAGGACCAAAAGTATATAATTATTGTATTTTAAAACTTTAAGGACCTTAAATGTAATTTTGGATTTTTGAGGGACTTGTTTTGTAATTTCCAAAAGTTTATCAAAATTGTTCCAAATTGTATATTTATGGATAGTTCAAGGGTATTTTGTGAAATTTCAAGTTTTGAATACCCAGGGACTAAGTTTGCCAATTTTGAAACTTGAGGGGTAAAAATTGCCAATATGTGTAAACTTTTATCCAGGGATCATTTGTGAATATTTTTGACTTCCCAAGGACTTAAGTTGACTTTTCTATCATTTAAAACATTTAGGGACTAGTTTTGACAATTTGTGTAACTCCAGGGACTGAAAACGACAATTGTGTGAACTTTGCGCATTTTTCACTTGTTTTTAAATCTTTTGTACCTGAATCACATAAAAACACATTTCATTGATATTTATAACATTTTGTGAGTCATTTGTGTGTTTTTTGGTTGTTTTTGTGGGTTTATACAATACAAATATATGTGTATTTAGACACATATCAATGGTGGAGAAAGACGTGGAGACACCTAACCAAAGAAGTTGACAAATGGCACAATACCACATTAACTAATAACAAAGCATGAAGGAACAAAAAATTAAGACTACTCTATATCTACACACAAAGTTCAAGCTCAAGGAAAGTAAAGAACTATTCAAGTGGAGCATCTTTTGAATGACCACCCCTTAGGGGGAGATTGTTAGCCGTAACATTTTTATTAGAAGTGATGGTCATTCAAAGTTTAGGAACTTTGTAACGTGTGTTAGATATCGTGCTAGAATAGTCGACGGGCTCATGGATTGGGCTAAGCTAATGGCTAAATGTTATGTTAAGCTAGCCTTGTATAAGTTGTCATCCAATCCAAGCCCATCCCAAAGCCCATTAGGGCATATGTAAGGGAGTATAAATACCCCTCATATGGTCATTTGAGGGGTGTGCTTGAGTATGTTTTGTGTGTGTTTTCTCTTTAGCAATACAAGTTCTTTTCATCTTTTATTCTCTCTACACATACACGAGTTACATATCTTAAGTCACCACTTTCCTTTCTTCTTCTTAATATTTCTATGCATAGTGTTTGTGTTTGGTTCGTGTGTTCATCTTGTGTGAAGGTTGGTACACGCGTAAGGTTGGTGTAAAAACAAGGTCCTATAATACCCTTTGTAGGCATCTAGGAAACACTTCAATCGGAAGCCTGCTAAGGACTCTACCTTCCAATCAATTTCTGGCAAGGGGTAGCAGTCCTTTGGGCATGCTTTGTTGATGTCAGTAAAGTCAACACACATGCGCCATCCTCCATCGATTTTCTTTACCATCACTGGGTTTGCCACCCAAGTTTGGTATTTGACTTCCCTCGGGATCCCTGCTTGTGTTAGCTCGTCTACCTCCTTACAGGCAGTGGCGTTCCTTTCAGGGGCTAGGCTTCTCCTTTTTTGTTTGATGGGCTCAATATGCTTGTATTCGTTGAGCCTGTGTTCCGTACCGAAGGGCTTTCCGTCAATCACCAGCGTTCTTGGAACTCCTATCATGTCAGAATATTTCCATGCAAAAACATCAAGGTTAGTTTGTAACAGCTCCGTAAGCTTTGCCTTGAAGTTCGGTGGAAGATGTTTTCCTATCACTACTGTTTGTTCGGGGTAGCTTGGATTTACTACCACTCGATATTTGTACAGCTTAGAATGGCCATCGGGGGTTCATCCGGCCCTTCTTTAACATTGTTGGCACCATACATCCTACTATCTGCTCTGTAATTTGAATGAACAGTCCCTACTCCGAAGGGAGTTTGGAACTTGATGGTTGCGTGTATGGTGGAGACCACAATACCCATTTTTTGCATAGCAGTCCTTCCTATCATCAAATTATAAGGGGAATCTAACCTGACTATGATGAAGGTGAGGATTTCCGTTCTGGATAAAGGCCCTTCTCCAATTGTGATCTCCAAGGGTACCTCTCCGAGAGGCCAGGAGTGTTCGATGTAGAACCCTACCAAGTGTACCTTTGAGTCTACCCTCTGGGAGCGTATTGATGGCTTGAGCTTTAGGAAGCAGTGCTCGTAGATGATTTCACAAGAACTTCCACAGTCCATGTATGCTTGGTTTACCTCCCTGTTGGAGACCCACACCTTGATGGCAACAGGGTTAGTTGAATGTGTCTGCCCTAGAATGGATGGAAACGTTATCTCCCCTACGCTTCCTAGCTCTCCATCTGCCTATTTCGCTTTAAGGTTGGCTCCTGTCTGTGCACCATCAGTATTGGGGCTTCGGTAGGAGTAGTTTCTTTCTTGATTCCCTTTCATTCGCCCAACTGGGTATCGGAGACCTTGTCCTTTCCTTTCTTAATGCCTTTTACTAGATGTGCTAGCTGCCCGAAGCGTACTGCTTCTTCGATTTGCTTCTTCAACTCCCTACAGCTATTAGTGTCGTGCCCATGATCCTCGTGAAAGTGGCAGTACTTCGACATGTCCCTGCCTTTACCTCGTGCTGACATGCGAGGGGGTGGGTCGAAGGACTTGGCAGATTTTGATGGCGAGGATTTCCCTAGGAGACTTGACCAAGTTTGCCAAGAGCACATGATTTGAGCCTTTGTTGTAGGGAACGAAGCGGTCCCTGTTCTTCTTTCTGTTCTTGGAACCTTCCCAGGAGGACCCTCTGAGAACTTGTCGGAGGCTTCTCTTTGTTCGGCCGGAGCTCCGTTGGCTGCTACCTCTTTGGATTCGATCCAAGTACACTTCTTTTCCATGAGTGCCTTGTAAGTGGTCGGAAGATCAGTGGGCAGAAATTCCACCAGGCTTCGTGTCCGTAAGCCATGCACGAAACCAGAAATCCTTTGCTCTTCGTGCAACCCCAGAATCTGCAAGGTTTCGTCAGTGTACCGAGTGACGAAGGCCCTTGTGCTTTTTCCTTCTCTCTGCTTGATGGTATGCACGGCTAAGTGAGTCTTAGTGTACTTCTTCTGCTGGCTAAAGTGCGATCGGAACTTAGCCTTGAGATCATCCAGACTTACGATGCTTCCTACTTTTTGTCCATTCCACCATATTCATGCAGAATCTCGGAGAGTGTAGGTGAACATGTGGTACGCCACTGTCATGGCCCACTTCTGCAACGTGATGGCGCCTTCAAACAAGTGCAAGAAGTTATTAGGATCGCCTTTCCAATCGTAAGTGCCTATGTGAGAAGGCATCTTCAACCCATCAGGAAGACGGTAGTCTTCGATCCATTTCACGAAAGGTGTGTAGGCACCAGAAGCTTCCGTATAGAAAGGGTTATATGGAGGTGCATAAGCAGGTGTAGGGTTGTACGGATTTTGGTTTGTAGGGATAGGTGGTTGCGAGAACGTGGTATAAGTTGAGGGAGCTTGGTACGAAGGGTTTCCCCCCACTGGGTCTGTAGGGTGCATAGGAAAGTGCCCATAAGGAATGTCTTTGGTAACTCTGGTTGTGAAGAGACCCATTCGGAGGATAAGCATTATAGGGTTGAGTAGGCAAGTAGGGTTTCATGCCTTGAGGTGGTAGTTGGCTTATCCCAGCGTACCGAGGAGGCCCTCCGACGCTCGAAATGTACGATGGAGGCACCGAAGCCCCCGTCCCATCTCTCCCCAGATGAGCTGCCAAGAGAGGTGGTAGGTTCATCCCTCTGTTTCCTATTGGATTACTTCCTCCATTGGAGTTCTCACTTCTCCTTTCTCTAGGTATTCTATCCCTTCTACCAGGATCTCCGGCGAGACCCTCTTCGAAACCTACAGTTCTTCCATTAGGCCTCCTTACGGACGAAGAACCAATTTGTAAGGCAGAGCGCCCCCTGCTCATTGGTCGAGGCCTTTCTTCCACTTCGATCTCTTCATCATATTCCTCACTGGAATATTCCAATTCCCTTCACATTTCGGTGTTACGAACTTGCCTCTTGTGAGCCCTTATCAAGGACTCTAATGCTTTGAAATTTGCTTCAACTAAGGCAGGGCAAATTTCTGGAATGGGATTAGCTAAAGTTGAAGCATTATGTATGGTATTTGTTTCTAGGAGAGATCGTGTAGTGAAGGTGGAGGCAGTCATGGGGGCAAGATTGTCGGTGTTAGTTGTGGTGATGGGTACCAGGGTAGAAAAACCTGGTGGTGGTTTATCTTCTCATCCTGGTCCCATGCCGAGAAAGTAGCATAATCAGTTAGGAGGTTAAGACTTGGTGATTACGGGACTAATAGTAGTAGGTACCACGGATGGCGCCACTGATTGTACAATAAATTGCACTACCAGGCTTCTATGGTGATCGAAGGTAAGAGGGGTGTGTGTTCCAGCCAAGTTTGTCTTTCACCTGAGAATAAGAAATACGGAGACACTACGTTAAGTGATTATGCAGGGGTTGGACCCTGCGAACCACCTCCGGTGTGCGAATAAGTATGTGACATGTATTGTAAGTAATGTACAGAATGTGAAATGTTGTGTTGAGAGAACATACCATTGAAATAACTCGTCCAACCTATTTATAGATAGAAAAATAAGCTTGGAGAGTGTTTGCACATCTTTCAGAGATCATGGGGGTGTCCCATGATTTGTGGTAACCGCTACGGCTTCATCCCCACTTTCTCTATCTTGACAGGGAAGCTAAGGAGATAGTGGGACGCGGGTGAGACCAAGTCAATGTTATCCTTTGTCTTAGTGGTTCCAAGGCTAGACCCCGAAGGGCTTAGGCCTTCGACTGGCGACTTCCCAACTGGTAACCATGTCAGAGATGAATGGTTTTACGCCATAGATGACTTAGGAAGATAAACTTGGTCCTTCGTTATGCAAATTCGACTAAGGTCGAAGGGGAGTCCTTCGACCTGATCGGAGGGTACATCATCATATACTAAATATATATAAGTACATATCCATATTGTGTAAACACTAGTTGTTATACATATGCATTTCTATAAGTTGTAAACAACATTACTTGTTTAGTGTTTTATATGAAAATGTAAGTGTGTTAGTAAACTATTTATGTATTTTATTTGTTTCGTTAAAATGATTTTACGTTTGTTATCGACAAAACATTAGAAGATCGTGAAATATAAATAAACGTTTTTACGGCTTATTTGTATTAACACATATGAAGCACAATTACTATAAATGCAAACATTAAGTAAAACATGTTGACATTTAGCATAGAAGAGCATGTATATATTGATATATATCAAAAGATATAATATTAAAATAGCTAAACAAAACCTTTCTAATAAACATGCATTCAATAACAGACACCTATATGCATAAGAAACAGATGAATATACTGAAAGAAACATATAAATGTATGATGAACATAATAAAATACAAAAACATCAATTTATATGTGATAACAAAACAAAATCAAAAACATTAAAATACTAATGAATGATGGACAATTAGAGTTAGGGTTTCATACATAAGATGTTATTAATGATTGGGATGATCATGAAATCTACAACAGAAACTTGCGATAAGAAAAAGAAGGCAAAAGAATTAAAAATCCAATGAAAGATGAGCAGCCACATAGGGCGAGTATATATAGGCTCAGGATTAGGGTTTCGCAACCGTGACCCAACAGATAACGCAATTCAAATATAGAAAAGATATCGGCGAGGATAACCATCATTTTTAAAACCTTCTAGAACATGCCTCTTGTGTTTGGAAACACATTTCTGACACGCCCAAGAATTCCATGACACCAAAGTTTCAGAAAACGCACCCGGTTTCTCAAAGGTTTTTTTATTCGCGTTTTCGACACGTCTATGTTTGGAGAGCCTTTTAGAAAACACCTAAAACGAGCCAAAATTTTCTCAATTAAAAACTCAATTAACCAATGAGAGGACTCAATTGCAATATCGAGCCCTCTCATTGGTTAATCAAATCCCTCGATTTGGGCTAAAGTGAGTTCTCTTATTATATAAAAGATTTAAATTCAGGTTAATCTTTTTAAACATTCTATATTCATAATTTAAAACAATATTTTCATGAAACATTAATATAATTTTGTGTTAATGATATATAATGATTTGTAGAATTAAATAATATTACAAAAGTGATGCAGGTTTTACTGACCAGGTTTTAATATTTTTAATTACTCGTTATACCTATGGTCTACCCTAATGCACTAACGGGCAGTGTACCCGGTCGTGTGTAATGTAGTATTTCGGTAAAACCGAGGTCGTCCCAAGAGCTATGTGTGCGGATTTAAACTAATTCTAGGTGTCACAGAATTTAATATGATTTTAATATAATTAACTACTAAAGAAAATAAAGGCAAAGGTTGTGATCAATAGAGGAGATAGGTGCTAACCTAGTTACTCATCCTAATTAGTAGTGTTTACGTCTAATTACTTCCAATTACTTCAGGTGGGGTCAAAGTCGCTAGGACAGCATTTGGTCAGTTCGTTCTAACCTATTAGCAAAGGGTCCCACTGGAGAAGTCAGGTGTCCCCTCATAAGTCCAGCTGTTCCTGGTCTACTAAGCCAAGTCATTAAGAACCGCTACATGCTAGATTCATAATAGTGATTGCCCGGGCGCTAGCATCTTAGACACTCACCTCCTACTTCTTAAGTTCATCCAAACGGCAGGTGATCAGTTGGTCAAATCGCACAAGTAGAAAGGGCCGTCAGTTGGTCATATCTTACCCTTCCCATCTTAGTCTACTCACTTAGGGTCAGTTGGTCATATTTCCTAAGCGACTAGCCTCTACCGCCATTCAAAACTACCGAAACAAGGGTAGCTACCAACAAACTATGTATGCATACACTTAGAAATAATTATACGGAAGCAATGTAAATGCAAACAAAATAATTAAGGAATCATAACTAGGCCAACACTAAGAGGTGCTTAGCCGCTCACATTAACTATAACAATCGATTCAATGTTTAACATTACGAAATACATGAATTGAAAGTAAAGAAAAGACAAAATGCTAATGCTTATCGTAGGGGAGTGATTTCTCCCTTGGAGATAGCTCCGTATGCTCCTCTAGATCTGCCTTCGACTTATTCTCACGTTCACTGATTGTTGTGTGTGAAATGGGATGATTTGAAATGCTGGAAATCTTGGGGTATTTATAAGCCAGATCTGGTTACGGCGTAACTAATTATAAGAGTTACGCCGTAACATACATTTCTTCGTATTTTGCACTAATAATGCTGGTTACGGCGTAACCTCTGGAAGGAGTTGCGTCGTATCTTCAATAAATCTTGGTTACGCCATAGTTGTTGCATGAGTTACGGCGTAATTAGTAGCGGCGCGGAACCTCATTTGACCTAATATGGTTACGTCGTAATCTTGGATAGATTTACGCCGTAATCTTATGTTAAGTTGGTTTTCTGAGCCACGCTTGGGTTACGGCGTAATTGTGAGAGTGGAGTTACGCCGTAACTTCTTCAAAATGAGCATACTTTGATAAATCTTCAATAAACTCTCCAAATCCGCGTCTCTTTAGCTCCAATTCTCGTAATTTACCTGAAAGTGAAATATAATGGAAAACAAGCGTAAATAATCCATATAAATGATATAAATTACAAGCATTAATCGGTGGAAATTGACACTTAATATTTAGGATAATTTGATGTTATCAAATATCCCCCCACTTGAACTCTACTTGCCCTCAAGTAGACCTTATTAGATAGATTCCTAAAAAGATATCTCCCATTACCTGGAAAATATAAGTTTACAAATCCCTTATGCTAGAATAAAACAAATCCGAACACCTCACGAAATGGGAACGAAACACTCAAATCTCTCAACTATTCTAAGTGTCAATTTCAGGGTGATTACTCAATTGCACAGTCATAGCATGTATTCTATCATAAGCTTGGCGGTTACACAAATCTCCACCACTAGAGTTAATGACTAAACAATTCTCGAAGGCAATATAGGTAGACACGACAAATGTTAAGGGTGACTCGTCATTACTAACATGTCACGGCGAAGTGGACAAAACCAATGGTACATGACCAAATCCATGGCCAAGACACCAAATATTGCTCGCTGCATCACCTAGACACGCTTCATGACTAAAGGGTAGGATAAGACATGGGATATAAATGGTGTAAAATAAAAAAAATAAAGCAAATAGTCTAAGTCTATATGCAAGTCATCACCACTTACCGTCCGCCCAAAGTTCAAGCTTCGAAGTCAAGAAACCGGATCATGATATAGTCAGGTAGATGTGCCATTAGAGGACGTCATGATGGGCACACTTCCAACTTCATTCTTTAAATGTTACCGAGGTGGCCTCCTCGATACTAAATCTATAATAAGCTCATAACATAGTGCTTATAATAACGCACTTTACAATCAACTGAATGACAAATAAAAAACTCTTTTTTTTCGAATCACATTTTTTTTTTCAACATAAACATAACAAATAAACATAACATCCCCCCACTTGAGATGAACAATAGGAATTCGGGGGGTCTTCAATGATCTTTAAGAATTTCTCGTAGATGAAAGCGTGATTTCCGAACCTTTCCACTTGAACCTTGAACTTAGGCAAATGATGACTTCCTAATCACAAATAAAGACTACAGGGTAGGCTAAGGTGTATGGGTGTAACGAAACAATATATTGGGTTAACAAAATGAAAGAAATGGCTCAGATGGGTGTATTTAGGGGTATCTTGCACTAAAGGTGAGTGCAACAAAAGGGTTTCACATGGGGGTCGAGAAGTCGAGGTGACTAATCGATAGACACACAATGGTAGGCTATTTGGGTGATAATCCTATAATACTGCTTTCTTAAACTGAAAAGTCCAAATACATCGAGCTAACTCAACATACCTCGTCTATATATCGAAATGATGTAAAGGCCAAGTTCTAAAGTTTACAAGCTACCGGCACATTCATAATTTGGTGGATTTGGGGTAAAATTTGGAAACGGATAAGGCTAATCTCACCATATAATGTCAAGGGTTATAATGTGCACAGCTAAGGTCTAATCTAGTTAGGTTAAGAAAAACATGTCAAAATTTTAAAAATGGCATAATTTTTCAAAATAAACTAGAAAAACGAGGGCAAAATAAAGTTCAAGAGACAATTCTACTCCCGTCCCCCCACTTGAATTGTACAAAGTCCCTTTTGTACTAAGCGTTAAATAAAGGTGAAGAGAAAAGTATAATTAGAGCGAGAACTTCCCTGAAATTTGCTCCAAAAAGAAAGAAGGCCCATGAAAAGAGAGTCGTGCCTTTGTAAAAGCATCCATGAGCAAACTTCAATCCCCGAAATCACACTACCGACAAGCATAATTCTAAAAAAAAGAAAAATGAAAAAAATAAAAAAGAAATCTAACTGATAACATCAAACAATCCTGAATATTAAGTGTCAATTTCCCCCAATAATGCTTGTAATTTATATCATTTATATGGATTTACGCTTGTTTTCCATTGTTTTCCACTTTCAGGTAAATTACGAGCATTGGAGCTAAAGAGACGCGGAATTGAAGAAATATAAAAGATTTATCATAGTATGCTGACTTTGAAGAAGTTACGGCGTAACTCATCTCTCACATTACGCCGTAACTAAAGCGTGACTCAGAAAGCCAACTCATTAGAAGATTACGGCGTAACTCCCCCTAAAGACTACAACGTAACTTATTAGGTCAAATGAGGATCCACGCCGCTAATAACTACGTCATAACTATTTCATCAACTACGGCGTAACCAAGTAATATTGAAGATACGGCGTAACCACTTATAAGGTTACGCCGTAACCAGCAGATCTAGTGCAAATTACGAAGGAATTGAAGATTATGTCGTAACTCTTATATTAGTTACGCGGTAACCCAGATCTGGCCTATAAATACCCCACGATTTCCAGCATTTCAAAGCATCCCATTCCATACACCACAACCAAAGAACGTGGGAAGAAGACAAAGGCAGGTCTAGAGGAGTATATGAAGCTGTCTCCAAAGGAGAAATCACTCCCCTATGATAAGCATTAGCATTTTATCTTTTCTTTACTTTCGATTCATGTATTTCGTAACTTTGAATATTGAATTGATTTGTATGGTTAATATGAGCGGCTAAGCACCTCTTGGTGCTGGCCTTGTTATGATTCCTTAATTGTTTTGTTTGCGTTTACATTACTTCCGTATAATTATTTCTAAGTGTATGCATGCATAGTTTATTGGTAGTTACCCTTGTTTCGGTAGTTTTAAATGGCGGTAGAGGCTAGTTGCTTAGGAGATATGACCAACTGACCCTAAGTGAGTAGACTGAGATGGGAAGGGTAAGATATGACCAACTAACGACCCTTTCTACTTGTGCGATTTGACCAACTGATCACCTACCGTTTTGATGAACATAAGAATTAGGGGGTGAGTGTTTAAGTTACTAACGCCCGGGCACTCACTATTATAAATCTAGCATGTAGCGGTACTTAATGACTTGGCTTAGGGGACCAGGAACAATTGGACTTATGAAGGGACACCTGACTTCTCCAGTGGTGGCAGCTTTGCTGATAGGTTAGGGCGAATTGACCAAATGTTGTCCTCTCGAATTTGACCCCACCTGAAGTAATTGGAAGTAAGTAGACGTAGACATTACTAGCTAGGAGGAATAACTAGGTTAGCACCACTCTCCTCTATTGATTAAACCTTCGCCTTTTATCTGCTTTTATCTGCTTTAGTAGTTAATTAATTAATTCCTTATCGAAATAATATTAAATCTGTGACACCTAGACTTAGTAATAATCCAACACACATAGCTCTTGGGACGACCTCGGTTTTACCGAATACTACACTACACACGACCGGGTACACTGCCCGTTAATGCATTAGGGTAGACCATAGTTATAACGAGACTATATAAATATTAAAACCTGTTCAGTAAAACCTGCATCAAGTTTTTGGCGCCGCTGCCGGGGAGCTATTTTAGGATTTCACATTAAGTCTATTTTTAATTTTCCTTCTTCTCTTAATTGTCAGGATACAAGACTCGTAGCTCGAGGCCTTTTTTGACCACCCAATTCGATGATCCGGAGAAGCAATTTCGGACAAGGAAACTTTACTCTCCGGTTTCTATTCACAACATCTTTTTATTTTACGAATCAGACCAGTCTGACGTAGAACCGAAGGTCATCAATGAAAATAATATCGATGACTTAACCATGGAGCAGTATTTGGAACGACCAAATGAGAACTGCCAACGAACCTTCGCACAAAATTCTAGTACTTTAAAATACTCTATTCCAGATCAATTTATTCAAGAGTTACACGAGCTTAAGTTTTCTGGAGATGATGATGAGGACATTCAGAATCATGTTGAAGAAGTACTCTACTTATCCTCTCTTTTCAACGTCCGAGGCACCCCGAGCTATTCGGGCACAGCAAGGATTTTTCCTATGACACTTTCGGGAACTGCGAAAAGATGGTATAACAAACTCCCTAACGAATGTAAAGGAGCATGGGATAAACTAAGAAGAGAGTTCGTCCAGCAATTTTTCCCTCCTTAAAAAATGGCCAAACTTCTTGGTAAAATCTATCAATTCGTTCAAGTTGGGGAAGGAACGCTTTACCAGGCATGGGAAAGATTTAATGAGCTACTTTATCGATGTCCCACTCATGAGTTGAACAAGCATCAGATCGTCTACGTCTTCTACCGGGGAATTAATGCGCTAACACGAGAACTACTCGATTCCCCGAGACCTATTCCTAGCATGACCCCTGACCAAGCCTTGGAATTTATTCAAAGGATTTCTGAACATTGCTACAAATGGCATATGGATACAGGGTACGGACCAAGAGACAATTTTGATCATAAGGTAATGAAGACGTTGACAAAGCAAGAATACAATTATGGGGAAATTTTCGAAAAGCGAAAGTTAGAAAGAGAAGCTGAAGCATGTAGAATTGAGAAGGTTAATAGTGTATTTGGGACCAAAACCGGGGTCAATCTTGAAAAAAAGATTCTTGACCACATCAAGGAATCAAAGGAACGAGATGATAAAATTGAAAAAATAATGAAGACATTCGTGGATAATACAGTCTCTTCTCTCAAAATTCATGAAGATAGGATTAAGGGATTGGAAAAGAGTATGTTCGCAAGCCATCACTGATTACCTAGTGGCTCGAGAAGAGGAAGTTGTCAACACGGTGGAAACAATCCTTGAAGAACCGACGACCTTTTCGGAAAAAGTTAAACGACGAATCAGCATGGTGAGACAATCACTTCTGGACCAAGCTTTACCGGTAAACTCCCCTGTTGATAATTCCATTAAAACTAATCATGATGATATTCCGAAGGAATTAAGCAATGATGAGACAATTCAACTCAACGAAAGATGTTCAACGGTTTTGAGAAACGAGCTACCACAAAAGGAAAAAGATCCAGGATGTTTCACTCTCCCTTGCTTGATTGGGAGTCTCAATATGTGTAATGCCCTAGCTGATCTTGGAGCAAGTATTAGCATAATGCCTTGTTCGATGTTCCTACGTATGGGGATTGGTAACTTGAAGCCAGCAAAGATGAAAATTGAAATGGCCGATCGATCTATGCAGTCACCATCAGGCATCGTTGAAAATGTGTTGGTAAAGATTAAGAAATTCCTTTTCCCGGTAGATTTTGTGATTCTTGACATTCCAAAAGACAACAGAATACCTGTCATTTTAGGTAGACCTATGCTTGCCACTGCCCATACAAAGGTGGATGTCTTTCTTTGGAAAACTAACTCTTGAAGCTAATGGAGAAATTTCAACGTTCGGACCTAATGAACTCCTGTCTACTCCTCAAAAGGTATGTGCGGTTGACCCAGTAGGCAGTTTTGGTGACGCTCTAGAAGAATTTCTTAGTGACCCCCCAGATCCTGGCGAGATAGATTCGGGGAAAGATTTTGATGTTTTCGTAAACTTCGAGGAAGAGGATAATTTAGGAATCAGTACTGACGACTTCTCAAGTGACGTCGAAATGGCCCATTGGCAAGACAACTCTGTGAAGGTTTTTTCGAAAACCAATCAACCTAGATTTTATGAGGTAGGAACCCGCATACATCATAGAAACTCTTATTATCTAAAGATCTCATGCAAAATCGGGTTCATCGATTTCTATCCATTTATTGTCACAACTTCCCCAGTCAACATCATGTCAAAAGAGTGCTACAACCGAGTTATGAAGAAAGAATTTGAATATAAGGGGAATAACTTTCTTGGATTTGCAACTAACGTCCATGTCTTCGTTGGAACTCATTCATTTTTGGTGGAACTTATGGTTTTGGACGACGTAAGCGAATTTGTGGAAGATGGACTTACCTGAGTAATTTTAGGAAAACCTTTTCAGGAAATGTCTGGGTTAGATAAAAATGAAAAAGAAGGGTTAGTATGGTTAAAGATAAACGATGATAAGACTATCTTTAAAATGCCGAGAACCATTAAGAATTTTAAAAATTGGACCAAGAGGCAGTTAAGCTAAGCCCAACCATTGCTCGATATCAGTGAGGAAGACAAGGCAAAAGTTATTGACCAGCCTTACCAGAAAATCAAGAGCTTCTACTCGGGCTGTTTAGAATTAGGGGATGACTATAAACGGGATGAGAATCTGATAAGTTGGATCCAACGTGGAGATTGCCATATCCACGAAATGACCAACAAGCAATGGTAGCCTCGCGGCTCTGAGTCTAACTTAAAGACTCGTAAATAAAGAAAAGTGCTCTTTCAGGAGACAACCCGAATTATCCCTTTCTTCTGTTTTATTTCCATTTCTGTAAGGTTTTGTGTTTTTTACCATTTTTGCAGGAAACTTGGAGTGATTGTTGCAGCTTGCTGATCTGATCCTAGTTACGGCATAACTCATCTATGTGGTTACGCCGTAACCTTCCCCTTGCAGCAGAATTTCAGATGCATCACAAATTACTGCGTAATACCATCTCCGTGGTTACGTCGTAGCTACACTCTTACAGCGTATGTCAGGTTTTGCCAGTTACGGCGTAACTCCCTCAAGGAGTTACGACGTAACTTTCCTCTGCTTTACTTCTTTCATTTTAAAACACAATAACCTTGTATTAGTATTTTAAATGAACTTTGTGGGTGTGTTCCCTGTAAACCCTCACGAGACTTCACTCGTCCACTTGGGACACCAAGTGGTTTAAAAGGCTTGTTGCATATGCTAAATGCAATCGTGATTCCTACGAAAGTGAGTTAGGTTTGTTTTTCATTTTTCAATTTTTTTCTTTTTAGAATTTAACTTGTCGGTAGTGTGATTTCAGGGATTGAAGTTTGTTCATGATGCTTATACGAAGGCACGTCTCTTTTTCGTGGGCCTTCTTTCTTTTCGGAGCAAATTTCAGGGAAGTTCTCGCTCTAATTCTACTTTTCTCTTCACCTTTATTTAACGCTTAGTACAAAAGGGACTTTGTACAATTCAAGTGGGGGGACGGGAGTAGAATTATCTCTTGAACTTTATTTTGCCCTCGTTTTTTCTAGTTTATTTTGAAAAATTATGCCATTTTTAAAATTTTGACATGTTTTTCTTAACCTAACTAGATTAGACCTTAGTCGAGCACATACAACCCTTGATATTATATGGTGAGATTAGCCTTATCCGTTTCCAATATTTTACCCCAAATCCACCAAATTATGAGTGTGTCGGTAGCTTGTAAACTGTAGAACTTGGCATTTGCATCATTTCGAGACCATAGACGAGGTATGTTGAGTTAGCTCGATGTATTTGGACTTTTCAGTTTAAGAAGGCAATATTATAGGATTATCACCCAAATAGCCTACCATTGTGTGTCTATCGATTAGTCACATCAACTTCTCGACCCCCATGTGAAACCCTTTTGTTGCACTCTCCTTTAGTGCAAGATACCCCTAGATACACCCATCTGAGCCATTCTTTTCATTTTGTTAACCCAATATATCATTTCGATACACCTATACACCTTAACCTACCCTGTAGTCTTTATTTGTGATTAGGAAGTCATCATTTTCCTAAGTTCAAGGTTCAAGTGGAAAGGTTCGGAAATCACGCTTTCGTCGACGACATATTCCTGAGGATCATTGAAGACCCCCCAAATTACCGTTGTTCATCTCAAGTGGGGGGATATCATGTTTAGTTGTTATTGTTATGTTGAAAAAAATAATTGTTGTGTTATTTAGTCATTTTAAAATTGCATTATTATAAGCACTATGTTATGAGCTTTATAGATTTAGTATCGAGGAGGCCACCTCGGTCACATTCGAAGATTGGAGTTGGTAATTATGCCAACAGTTGGAGAAAATGTAGTGTGCCCATCACGACATCCTCTAATGACACATCTACCTAGTATTTCATGATCCGGTTTCTTGACTTCAAAGCTTGAACTTTGGGCGAACGGTAAGTGGTGATGACTTGGTTATAGATTTAGACTACTTGCTTGATTTTTATTTTACACCATTTGTACTTCCCATGTCTTATCCTACCCTTTAGTCATGAAGCGTTTCTAGGTGATGCAGCGAGCAATCTTTGGTGTCTTGGCCATGGATTTGGTCATGTATCATTGATTTTGTCCACATCGCCGTGACATGTTAGTAATGACGAGTCACCCCTTAACCTTTGTCATGTCTACCCATATTGCCTTCAAGAATTGTTTAGCCCTTAACTCTAGTGGTAGAGATTTCTGTAACCGCCAAGCTTATGATAGAATACATGCTATGACTGTGAGATTGAGTGATCACCCCGAAATTGACACTTAGAATAGTTGAGAGATTTAAGTGTTTCGTTCCCATTTCGTGAGGTGTTTGGCTTTGTTTTATTCTAGCATAAGGGATTTGTAAACTTATATTTTCCAGGTCATGGGAGATATCTTTTTAAGAATCTTTCTAATAAGGTCTACTTGAGGGCAAGTAGAGTTCAAGTGGGGGGATATTTGATAACATCAAATAATCTTGAATATTAAGTGTCAATTTCCCCCAATAATGCTTGTAATTTATATCATTTATATGGATTTACGCTTGTTTTCCACTTTCAGTTAAATTACGAACATTGGAGCTAAAGAGACGTGGAATTGGAGAATTATCAAAGATTTATCATAGTATGCTGACTTTGAAGAAGTTACGGCGTAACTCATCTCTCACATTACGCCGTAACTATAGCGTAACTCAGAAAGCCAACTCAGTAGAAGATTACGGCGTAACTCCACCTAAAGACTACGACATAACTTATTAGGTCAAATGAGGTTCCACGCCGCTGATAACTACGCCGTAACTATTTCATCAACTACGGCGTAACCAAGTAATATTGAAGATACGGTGTAACCACTTATAAGGTTACGCCGTAACCAGCAGATCTAGTTCAAATTACGAAGGAATTGAAGAT
Organism: Chrysanthemum makinoi; assembly: GCA_910596185.1. Classification (NCBI taxonomy): domain Eukaryota; kingdom Viridiplantae; phylum Streptophyta; class Magnoliopsida; order Asterales; family Asteraceae; genus Chrysanthemum; species Chrysanthemum makinoi. The sequence continues at coordinate 1,756,820 of OU343220.1, forward strand.
TACGGAGTAACTCTTATATTAGTTACGCCATAACCCAGATTTGGCCTATAAATACCCCAAGATTTCCAGCATTTCAAAGCATCCCATTCCACACACCACAACCAAAGAACGTGGGAAGAAGCCAAAGGCAGGTCTAGAAGAGCATACGGAGTTGTCTCCAAGGGAGAAATCACTCCCCTACGATAAGCATTAGCATTTTATCTTTTCTTTACTTTCGATTCATGTATTTCGTAACTTTGAATATTGAATTGATTTGTATGGTTAATATGAGCGGCTAAGCACCTCTTGGTGTTGGCCTAGTTATGATTCCTTAATTGTTTTGTTTGCGTTTACATTACTTCCGTATAATTATTTCTAAGTGTATGCATGCATAGTTTATTGGTAGCTACCCTTGTTTCGGTAGTTTTGAATGGCGGTAGAGGCTAGTTGCTTAGGAGATATGACCTAATGACCCTAAGTGAGTAGACAGAGATGGGAAGGGTAAGATATGACCAACTGAGGACCCTTTCTACTTTTACGATTTGACCAACTGATCACCTACCGTTTTGATGAACTTAAGAATTAGGGGGTGAGTGTTTAAGTTGCTAACGCCCGGGCACTCACTATTATAAATCTAGCATGTAGCAGTACTTAATGACTTGGCTTAGAGGACCAGGAACAACTGGACTTATTAAGGGACACCTGACTTCTCCAGTGGTGGCATCTTTGCTGATAGGTTAGGGCGAATTAACCAAACGTTGTCCTCTCGAATTTGACCCCACCTGAAGTAATTGGAAGTAAGTAGACGTAGACATTACTAGCTAGGAGGAATAACTAGGTTATCACCACTCTCCTCTATTGATTAAACCTTTGCATTTTATCTGCTTTGGTAGTTAATTAATTAATTCCTTATCGAAATAATATTAAACCTGTTAATAAAAATAAGCCGTAAAAACGTTTATTTATATTTTACGATCTTCTAATGTTTTGTCGATAAAAAAAGTAAAATCATTTTAACGAAACAAATAAAATACGTAAATGGTTTGAGGTAATAGTTCTAACACACTTACGCTTTCACATAAAACACTAAAACAAGTATAAGTGATTTTATGATTTAGTATTACATATGTACAACAACTAGTGTTTACATATTTGGGTAAAATATACACATAACTAGTATGTAGTATATTGGGTAATATAAATGGGTAGAAACTTAAGTATCATAACCCATTGACCAAATACATTGAATGTAGTTGGGTACAACCCAAAGTCCATGACCCATATCCATGGAGCTTGACCCATAACCCATTGCACGACATCATGCTTATGTCATATTTGGATAATATCCATAACCCATGGTATTGACCCATACCCACTTGACTAGGTGCATTGCACTCATGAGATACATTTTATCTAATAAGAGATCCATGGATCAACCCATGGCCCATGACCAAAATACCCATGGGTAAAAAGGAGCGTCCCACGGATCCCTAGCTTTACGCTAGAGGATCCCTTGAGGGAGAGATCCGTGGGATCCGGGGAATAGTAGGCATTTTCTCTCTATAAATAGTGAGCCATTTCTTCATTGTTTCTTACCCCTTTCTAAAATACTTTCTCCTTGAGTTTAAAACTCTCTAACCCCAGATCCAAGTGATCTATGTTTGTAGTTTTGTTTTTGTGTGATCCTCTAGGTTCCTTTTAAAGGCGAGATCACCACCTTTGAAGTCAAGCAAGCTCAAGTCCATGAGTTGCCATGCTTCCTCATCATCAAGACTACTGAAGTCCTCTTGTTGATGGTTCTTTTCTTTCTTCTAAACAAGTGTAGTGTTGAAGACATTAGTGAAAAATTTCTCAAGTGTCAAGACGAATACATTAGTGAAAGGTATCGATCGTCCGTATTGTAGGCATTAGTGAAGGGTGCCTAGAAGTCAAGTCACAAGACATTAGTGAAGGGTGTCTTGAAGATCTAGTTAAAGGCATTAGTGAAAGTTGCCTTAGATGTACATTCGATATGGTGTGATTCAATGTACAAGATAGATTAGTATTGGGTCAAAGGATATTGTTATCCTTGTTGACATTATAAGGAGTAGATCTCCTTTGGGGTTAGTTAATTGGTGTAGTGTTGGGTAGTAGTTCCTCCATTGTAATGGAACTCGGTACTTAGCCTAGTACCGGATAAAAGGTAGGCGACGTTGTGGTAGGTGTGGTTCACCTTGGTGTGAAAGAACCCGGTGGTTAGCCTAGTACCGGAAAAAGAGTAGGCAACGTTGTGAAGGTTTCTCCACCATAAGGAGTCGGTGTTGTGTAGTGATTACGAACTCTCGAGTAGGTGACTCGGGGAGTGGAGTAGGGCAAGGAAGGTATCCTTGTAGCCGAACCACTATAAATACTCGCGTTGTGGTTTTGTGCTTCTTACTCTTATCTTTTCATTACATACTTATACTTCTATATGTTTGTTCATCAACATCCAACACACATCCAAATAGATTGACATAAGTCGATCTAAATAGTTTAAAACAAGTTTTCATTGGCAAAACTATTCAACCCCCCCCCCCCTTCTAGTTTTCCACAAAATCTGTGACACCTAGACTTAGTAATAATCCAACACACATAGCTCTTGGGACGACCTCGGTTTTACCGAATACTATACTACACACGACCGGGTACACTGCCAGTTAGTGCATTAGGGTAGACCATAGGTATAACGAGACTATATAAATATTAAAACCTGGTCAGTAAAACCTGCATCACTAACTCACTTTCGTAGGAATCACGGTTGCATTTAGCGCATGCAACAAGCCTTTTAAACCACTTGGTGTCCTAAGTGGACGAGTGTAGTCTCGTGAGGGCTTACAGGGAACATACCCACAAAGTTCATTAGAAAACTATTACAAGATTATTGTGTTTTAAAATGAAAGAAGTAATGTAGAGGGTAGTTACGTCGTAACTCCCATAAGGAGTTACGCCGTAACTAGGCAAAACCTGGCAGATGCTGAAAAAGTGTAGCTACGGCGTAACCATTGACTGGAGTTACGCCGTAATTGGTAATGCTTCTGAAGTTCTGCTGCAAAAGGGCCTGTTATGGCGTAACCATGAGAATGAGTTACGCCGTAACTCTTGTCGGATCAGTATGTTGTAGCAGCAACTTTTCTTCGTTTCCTGCAAAAATGGTTAAAAACACAAAACCCAACATAAATGGAAATAAAACAAAAATGGTTGTCTCCCGAAAGAGCACTTTTCTTTATTTACGAGTCTTTAAGTTAGACTCAATGCCTTGGGGCTTTATGGTGGCCTTTGCACTCGGCCAACTTCCTCCATGTCCTTCATCAAGTTATGTCTGACCCAAGCGACATTTGCGGCAGTGCGGAGGTACTCTTTAGTCTTGACCTTCCAAATTTTGCAAAATATTTCCTCCGGCCCCAAGTGGTATCTAGTAAACTCATATTTTTCGGCTATAATTGGTGGTGGCCTTTTATACGGAATGCCAAGAAGTTTGCATCTTCTTTTCTCATATGCTTTGTCGTCGGGGTCAACGAACCCATCTTCACCTTGTAGTTCAAGGTAATCTATATAATCATCGTCGGAATTGGTATCTTTAAGCCATTTTGTTTCGATCACCCGTTTGCATTCCCCATTTTCCTTCCTCGATGAATCCTTGGTATCATTATCCGATTCTTCATTTGGAGCTTTTTTGCTTGGTTCGTCTTTACTCATACATCCATTCCAGATCTTCTCCTTGGTTAGCGCATCTATCTTTCCGAATTTGATTTTGACCCAATTGTCGAATCCTAAATCGTCTAGCCAAGGCAATTTTGTTCTTTCTGAGTCATTAGTTGAGGTCCATAGGAACTCATCTTCCCCAACTCTCTCTATACTGCTTCCCCCATTACATTCATAATCAAAAGGGTTGCAAGATGCCCAAAACTTTTCGTCAGGGGTTCTAATTTTCTCACACCAATGGCTTAGAGATTCTTCGTCATCGTTGTTGCTAGAAGGAATATCTTTGAGAGGTTTAATGGTCTTTCCTCGAAGAATATGTTTTTCATATTTGAGCTCCAAATTTTTCAACAAAACTGAATTAATTATTGCGTCCCCGAACCTTACTGAATACAATCACTGAAGGATAGGTTCCCAAAATCAACGTCATGTCTTCCCGATTCATGTGGGCATATCCAAACTTCGTTCTTCACATTGCCCCCTCTGTTGCAATACTCACGAAAGGGGTTGCAAGTCGGCCATGCTTGTGTGAACTCATCTTTCATGATTAGTAAGCGTCTGCAACAATGTTTGATGGGTGGTCCTTCCACTTCGTTAATCGAGAATTTGGCTAATCTTTCTTCATCCTTAAGTGCAGTCCATATGTATATGTCATCATTAATCCTCTCTTTATCGACCCCTCCATCACAGGCCTCATTTCGAGAGTCGCATGAGGCCCATAAATTATAACATTCTCCATCATCAATTGCAATAGCCTTACACCAGTGATTCTTCCTTTTAGAGCTGTTTATTACGGGAGACTTGTTATTGCTCGTATCTTGGTTACGCCGTAACTCCGACGTTTGGTTACGGCGTAACTCTTTTCTGTCATTAGCATCATCGCTTTTATTGGACTCCTCGGTGGATTTGTCATTTCCAGAAATCACGGCTTTACATACTGTTGATTTGTTCTTTTGCGCCTCATTTCTTTTTTGTACTTCGTCGCCAAGCTTCCCGATCATAGTTTCCAAGTTTTTTAGTGATACGTCATGGCTAGAAAGGCTTTTGTTTGTATTATCTTGGAAGTTTTTTAGCCAAAATTCTTGCTCTTTCTGTCTCTTAGTTGAATCTACTAGGTATTTGTTAATTATTTCCTCCAAGTTAGATCTTCTTACACCACGATCGTAATATGGAGAAGGTCCTCCACGATAGCCATTACTATTTCGATTTTCTCCGTAAAACGGACGATTTTCTCCATATTTAGCTTCTTCGATTATGCTTTCTTCATTAATGTGAGGACAATTCTTGGTGAGATGTCCTCCTCCACAGCTTTCGCAACCTATTTGGATGGCATGAATAGTTTCTCTGATTTTTAGCATATCTCGACTCAGATTTTCAATTTTGCTAGTGATGGCTGCAATTCCGTCAAGATTTCCGCCTTGGTTTCTTTTGCTTCCTCCATCGTGCCATTTCTGGGAATGATCAGCCATTTTTTGGATGGCTTCAATTGCTAGAGTAGGAATCATGCTCGGAATTGGTCCTTGGTAGTCCAGCATCTGTCTTGTAGTCACGTTGATACCTTTGTAGAAGATGTTGACCTTTTGCTGGTTGTTCAGATCATGTTTAGGACACTTGTAAAGGAGATCGTTGCATCTATCCCAGGCTTGATACAATGTTTCATCGTCTTCTTGCCTGAAATTATGGATCTCCAAGAGCTGGTTAGATATTTTTGACGGAGGACAATACCTCTGGATGAAGTGCTTCTTTAGAAGAGCCCATGTATCAACTGCCCCGGCGGGCAATCTTTCGATCCATCTTCTGGCAGCCCCAGTAAGAGTCATCGGGAATACCCTTAGCATAACAGCGTCATGAGACACACCCGGAATGTTGAAAAGGCTTGCGATGTATAAGACATTCTCAATGTGCTCATACGCGTCTTCGTCCCTGTTTCCTGAAAAAGGGTTAGCACGAAGCTCCTTCATAAATTGATCTTTAATCTCGAAACGGACATTAGCTCCAATTGCCGGTATTACGAGCCCCGGCCCTTGTTCTTCTCTTGTCAATTCCAAATATTCCTCAAGAGTGAGGTCATCAATGTTAATAACTTCCACGGTACCTGAAACTTGAAAAGAGATCGTGAGAATTTGAGAAAATTTTTAAAACAAAACAAAATTGAAAGACTTAATAGAAATCCTAATATAACTCCCTGGAAGCGGCTCCAAAAACTTGATGCAGGTTTTACTGACCAGGTTTTAATATTTGTAATTACTCGTTATACCTATAGTACCCTAATGAACTAACGGGCAGTGTACTCGGTCGTGTGTAGTGTAGTATTTCGGTAAAACCGATATCGTCCCAAGAGCTATGTGTGCGGATTTAAACTAAGTCTAGGTGTCACAGAATTTAATATGATTTTAATATAATTAACTACTAAAGCAAATAAAGGCAAAGGTTGTGATCAATAGAGGAGATATGTGCTAACCTAGTTACTCATCCTAATTAGTAGTGTTTACGTCTAATTACTTGCAATTACTTCAGGTGGGGTCAAAGTCGCTAGGACAGCATTTGGTCAGTTCGTCCTAACCTATCGCAAAGGGTCCCACTAGAGAAGTCAGTGTCCCCTCATAAGTCCAAATTGTTCTGGTCCCCTAAGCTAAGTCATTAAGTACCGCTACATGCTAGATTCATAATAGTGAGTGCCCGGGCGCTAGCATCTTAGACACTCACCCCCTACTTCTTAAGTTCATCCAAACGGTAGGTGATCAGTTGTTCAAATCGCACAAGTAGAAAGGGTCGTCAGTTGGCCATATCTTACCCTTCCCGTCTCAGTCTACTCATGTAGGGTCAGTTGGTCATATCTCCTAAGCGACTAGCCTCTACCGCCATTAAAAACTACCGAAACAAGGGTAGCCACCAACAAACTACGCATGCATACACTTAGAAATAACTATACGGAAGCAATGTAAACACAAACAAAACAATTAAGGAATCATAACTAAAACAGCACCAAGAGGTGCTTAGCCGCTCATATTAACTATAACAATCGATTCAGTGTTTAACATTACGAAATACATGAATTGAAAGTAAAGAAAAGATAAAATGGTAATGCTTATCGTAGGGGAGTGATTTCTCCCTTGGAGATAGCTCCGTATGCTCCTCTAGATATGCTTTCAACTTCTTCTCACGTTCACTGATTGTTGTGTGTGAAATGGGATGATTTGAAATGCTGTAAATCGTGGGGTATTTATAGGCCAGATCTTGTTACGGCGTAACTAATTATAAGAGTTACACCGTAACATACAATTCTTCGTATTTTGCACTAATAATGCTGGTTACGGCGTAACCTCTTGAAGGAGTTACGCCGTATCTTCAATAAATCTTGGTTACGCCGTAGTTGTTGCATGAGGTACGGCGTAATTAGTAGCGGCGCGGAACCTCATTTGACCTAATATGGTTACGTCGTAATCTTGGATAGAGTTACGCCGTAATATTCTGTTAAGTTGGTTTTCTGATCCACGCTTGGGTTACGGCGTAATTGAGAGAGTGGAGTTACGCCGTAACTTCTTCAAAATGAGCATACTATGATAAATCTTCAATAAACTCTCCAAATCCGCGTCTCTTTAGCTGCAATGCTCGTAATTTACCTGAAAGTGAAATATAATGGAAAAAAACGTAAATCCATATAAATGATATAAATTACAAGCATTATCGGGGGAAATTGACACTTAGTATTCAGGATAATTTGATGTTATCAAAAAGCTATTAAGAAAATGACATTATAGTAAGATCTTAGATCCGATCTGATCTTACGACTCCAATTTTACAAAAAACAAGAATGATCCTAAGTAAGATCCCGATTTTAAAAACCTTAGTTTGTCTTTGTCCTATGTGATTATTTTCTTCATGGACGACCCCTTCAGCGTCTTTTAACGCCACAAGTTTTTGGATACGATTACCCTTATAAATATTAGAAGTAAGCAAATTAATGAACTCAAAAACTGAAGAAATGGATCACAAACTCGTGGCTCGTTTTAGTTTAGCTGCTCTTCTTTGTTTCATCATGTTGATGATGTCAAGCAATTTAGCAACTGGCACTCATAAGTTTACAACCACAATGTCTCACGGTACGTATGCATATATTTTCCCATATTTTCATTCTTTTTTTTCTTTCTCAATCTAATTATAATCGTTGCGAAGTGCATGTGGCTTCATGGGGCCGAAAGATCCTTCTACAAGATTATAACGCTGGTCCGGATGAGGGAAGCCCCGGCCCCAACGACTAGTATCATCGTTAATTAGGTTTTATGTGTGTGGAACACCTGCTATTATCAAATTCGTGATATATTCTCACGATGATTTGGATTTCTAAGAAGTCGAAATATGATCGACATCATTATGCTTGTCTGCTATTGATCAATGTTTATAATTATTAGTATGATCTGTTGTATGGAACCGTAAAACATTTGAAATTTGAGTTTTCATTTCTTATTGCTACTCAAGTATATATGTTGTGAACTAGTGATGCTCAATTGTTTATTGTTCTTGTGACGATACATTGCATATTTGACACTGCAAAAGATCAAATATTTGAATGTATATTCCAATCTTAAAGTTTCACACATCACAAAAAACACTAAAACGATCAAATCTGTCCAGAAGCAGATATAAATTGATAAATACATCCATCACAATAACTTTACGGAAAATTTCAGATTAAAAACAACCTTTATTAAATTAAAACCAGAATATTTTGTAATCAGTTTTTGGAATTTGTAATTTTAGTCCTTATACAAAACAACAACCTTTATTAAATTAAAAACAAAATATTTTGTAATCAGTTTTTGCAATTCGTAATTTTAGTCCTTATACAAAAGATAAACTATTTTTATTTGTAATTGATTTTATGTGTTTAATGTCTCATGCTGAGAGTTTTCCAAATGAGAAAAAAGAAAAAAAGATAAAAAATAAAGAAAGCTGTGCTTGAAATAAGGTGAAAAGGGTGCGACATTAACACTCTGTTTCTGAGTTTTATCTTTGGAGTGAAAGAGAAAAGTTTGGGATGGTAATTAAAAAAAATTATGTTCCTGAGATTTTTTAGGAGAGGAGAAGAAAGTACATGATAGTAAATTACACCAAAATTACTCTCCTAATCTTTTTCTCAAATTATGATGAAATTGAGTGAAGTTGATTTTCAAGCCTTTTTTTGCTTACATCCTCCTCTTTTCATTCCAACTTGAGAACACAACATAAAAAAAACATTTCTTATTCCTCTCCTCTTTACTTCTCTCTTTTTTTTCTCTCCATTGTAGCGGTTGGGTGATGTTCGGTCGAGCAACAACAAACACACAAACTACTTCGCAACACACTAAAATCCAAAAAAATGTATCGTTTGGCCATTTAAAAAAACAAAATACCACCTTTACAACATTATAAATACCAACCTCAAACACATTTCTAAACACACAATTTCAAACACAATTCAAGCAACTTCTCATAAACATTTTCAAACACATTTTGTTAATTATGTATTACGAGATATTTTTTAATTCTTCATCTTCCGACGAGGAAGAAGTTATGAGCGAGTTTACGGAATTTGTGGAGTTTACGCAATATTCTTGGGACGCTTACCAAGCGTCACTGCCAAAGGTTCGACGAAACTACACGCCTAGGGATCATGAGGGTGCTCATAATCGTTTAGTTGTCGCTTACTTCTCCGAAGAACCGTTGTATGACGAAAGAACATTCCATCGGCGGTTCTGAATGAGCTGAGAACTATTCACCCAAATTGTTCGAGAGGTAACCAATTATTCTCCTTATTTTCAACAAAATCCTGATTGTAGGGGCGTACTTTGTATTTCCCCATGGGTAAAAGACATAAAATAACAACGTACTTTCTCAAATTTACCGAGTTGAAACACATACTTTTTTATTAACATATATACCCACGTACTTTCAAATTTTGTTCCGACTTCACCCATATGAACGATTTATATTAATATAATATTATATTAAATAATATTATTTTATTACAATATGGGTAAAGTCGAAACAAAATTTGAAAGTACATGGGTGTATATGTTAATAAAAAAGTATGTGTTTCAACTCGGTAAATTTGAGAAAGTACGTTGTTATTTTATAGCTTTCACCCTTTCCCCATTGGTCAAGTATACTGCGGCAATTCGTCAATTGGGATACGCGACCGTTCCTGATTCTCTTAACGAGTATCTGCAATTGGCTACAACAACAGCACGTGATTGTCTCCGTAACTTTTGTACGGTTATTATAGAGTTATATGGTGTTGAGTATTTGCGAAAGCCCACGTATTCTGACCTTGAAAGATTATATGCTCATCACGAGCATGAGCATGAGTTTTCTAGGATGATGGGAAACATTGATTGTACAAGTTGGGAGTGGGAGAAATGCCCAAAATTGTTTGAGAGGTTAATTTGCTAGGGGTGATCACGGACCACATCCATTCATTATATTGGAAGCGATTGCCTCCCAAGATTTATGGATTTGGCATGCGTTCTTTGGTGTCTCCGGGATGAATACGACATAAACGTTTTACATCATTCCCCTGTTTTCGATGATATCAAATCTGGGAGAGCACAGGAACTTGAATTCGAGGCTAACGATGTTGCTTACAAAAGGGGGCATTATCTTACTGACGGGATATATCCGGAATGGTCTGTTCTTATTAAGTCTATTTTAAATCCTCATGCGGGTGATGAAAAAAGAATAATGTACAAGAGGAAGCATGAAGCAGCAAGGAAAGAAGTGGAACGAGCTTTCGGTGTGTTGAAGAAGAAGTGGAAAATGCTTAAAGTTTCGGCTCGAGGGCTGTACCAACGTGATCTCCGAAATATTGTGTACACATGTATCATATTACATAATATGATCATCCGACACAAGCAGCGGGCGATATGTCCTGCATGGTTTGAACAAGAGGGTCACCGTGATCATGATCCGTTAAGATCCCATGCAGAATCCTTAGTAGTTACTCAGGAGATAATGGACCGATCAACTCATCTAAACTTAAAATCTGATTTGGTCGAACACGTTTGGAGAAACCGTGAAAATGAAGGCAATCAAGAGATTGAAGACGGAGACAAAAGTGACGAAGACGCAACTGACGATGAAGATTTTTTATAATGTTTTTAGTTTTTAATAAGTATTGTAATGTTTACGTTTTATTAGCTTAAAGTTTTTAATTATTGTTGTAATGTTTAAATACTTTTATTAATAAATATTAATTTTGTTGTTAAAAATATTTGAATATAAAAAAAATTAAAAAAAATAACTAGGTCACCACTGTGGCAACTAAGTCGTCGTTGGAGAAAAAAAGCTGACATGGCATAGGTGACCCAGATCACCACTGTGCATAGCCTAATAAAGGTTCTAAATTTTACTTGGTCTCAGAATAATTTAAAGTAAAATATCTTTTTGCAACCAAATATATTAATATTATGTTCATGTTTGGCACAAATGAGATTCTTATAAAATTATGCTTATTCTTTGAAAAAATAAGATTAATAAATTATAAGCTTTGTTTAGCAGACAAACTTATATGTGTTTTTAACAAACAACAACAACAAACCCAATCCTGCCGAGGCAAGGTATGGGAGAGGTAAAATGTAGACAGATCCTACCCCTACCTCAGGATAAACCTAGAAGTAGAGAGACTGCTTCCAACGAGACCTCCGGCAAGTGCAGGTGTGTGGGTCAGATAGAAATGATAAGAGAGCATAAGAGATATGTCTATTTAATCAACAGTCTCATGATAAATTTAATTAAAAGACCATATTATTTCATCTGTTGCTTAATGGATCATCTTGTTTTGATACGCTCGATCAAAATACACAATCTAGAGTGACATTATTCTTAAGCGAGATTTCTACACTTTTATCGAAAGTGTTCAATGATTTCTTATTTTTATTAATCTGCAAACTTTGACAAACTCGACTATAAGCTTTGCATAGGTTGAATGAGAATTTGCAAAGTTAGCAATCATGATAATTTACTACGGATTAGATTTTATATGAGTTGCAGGTCTTTATCATTTCAATATTTAATGTCTTCTATTTCTCTTTTTTGCTTTTGCATTATATACCAAAAAGTTTATGAGTATAAAAGAGAAAAGGAAACCTAATAGAGCAAAAAAGAGAAAAAGAAATCATTAAATATTGATCTATTAGCCAAGAGATGTAATAATTTGGTCTTTTAATTAAATTTATCATGAGGCTGTTGATTAAATAGATATATCTCTAATTTAATCGCACGTATTGTCACTAATTTCAAGTTTCAGGTAAGTGAATAACAATTCTAAACACATAAACTAAGTAGAGTATTCTTAAAATGCTAAACACTTGAAAGAACAGTGACTCACACATATTATAAATAAGTATAGTGCCTAGACCGGAAAAATGACAAAGTATAGAACTAATATACTCATTTTTCCCATAAAAGTTTCAATTGGACCATAAGAGTGCATCATTTTGTTTACATGACAAAATTAAACATTTAATCGGCCAACAAAAGTCAAAATGACTTCAATTTGGTCAAACTTATCTAAATTACATCCGACAAAATAAATATGTATAAAAACATATGTGTTAGTTTTAAAAAAAATGTAATTAATAAAACTTTAGTGTTTTTTTTTAAAAACACATTATATAGAATTAAGTATATTTATCAGTTTTAATGTTTTTTAATAACTTTATTAATTTGATAAATACTGCTTAAACTTTATAGCCCTTATAGTTTATATTTTATAAAAGAATACAACATATATGAATGACGCATTGTATTCCTTTTTATGAAATTAAGTAAAAATGTCCAGAAAATTATTATTTTTAACTATTCGCGTTCAATAACGACTTATATTATTCATGTTTAACAGTTTAACCCGCGCGTACACGGGTTTATGCACTTATAAAGGTAGTTACATCTTTCTTTAAAATTCTTCCCCTTATTTAAAATGTGTGCTAAAAAAATCCTTTTTATTCTTCTCATGTTATTTTTTATTCTCACAAAATCCCTTCCTTACATATAGTAATAGATATGCAAAAAGTATGATAGTAACTAGTTTTCAAGTTATGAAAGTAAAAAATGGGTTATAAACACTCAACTCAACGTACTATTAATTAAGATAGATATCTGATGTTTCATTTCATTTATGAAATCATGCTAAAAGTGAATCTATTTTGATCGAAACCGAACCGACCCGACCCGAGATGTTAACTAATTCACTTGTTAAAAATGTTCACCTTGACAAAACTGGAAATCACCTTGGTTTTCTAGTTAACACAATGTGTGCTCCAACATGTCTTTTGTGCAATCAATTTGCGAACCAAAATTGAAGTAGAGGACTGCTTTTCTGCTTGACTAATAAAGTTGTTTACGATAAGTTATTGGGTTTTGGCTGCTAAATAGACGTGTACTTTACCAAATGTACCGTTTTGGTACGTGTACTAATTTCCCTTCCATTTTATGTTGCGTACTTTTATTTTTGTTTCATTTTGCATGCATGTTTACAGGCAACCGGTTGGGAATGTATAAAACCGGCAAAAATGCCTATGTGGCATATTTTTTGAGTAAAGTACATAGATCGTCCTTCTTGTTTGTCCCAAATTGCATCTACTGTCCCTGGTCGTTTTCGTCTAGTTTTTTAAGTTTTAATCCGTTTCTTTATGTTTTCGTCCGTTTTTTTACGTTTTCGTCCGTTTTTTTACGTTTTCTTCTGTTTCTTTACGTTTTCGCCCGTTTTTTACGTTTTCGTCCATCTTTTCAAACTTTTTCGTCCTTTTTTGACGTCTTCGTCTGTTTCTTTACGTTTTCGTCCGTTTTTTTGGTTTTCGTCTGTTTTTTTTACGTTTTTGTCCGTTTCGTTAAGCTTTCATCATTTTTTTACGTTTTCATCCCGTTTTTTTGTTTTCGCCTGTTTCTTTAAGTCTTCATCAGTTTCTTTACGTTTTCATCTGTTGTTTTACGTTTTCGTCCGAATCTTTACGTTTTTGTCCCTTTTTTTCAGTTTTGTCTGTTTTTTACCGTAAAGAAACAAATGAAAATATAAAAAAAGACACAAGAACAAAAAAAATAGACGAATACGTCAAAAATGGACGAAAACGTAAAAAATGAACGAAAACATAAAACGTAAAGAAACAGACGAAAACGAAAGAAACAGACAAAAAACGTAAAAAACGGACGAAAACGTATAAAAACGGGTAATAACATAAGAAAACGTATAAAATGGGGTAAAACGTTTGAAATCGTAAGAAAAATGTATGAAAGGGACGAAAACGTATAAAAACGAACAAAAACGTATAAAAACGGGTAAAAATGGAAAAAAAAAACGGATGAAAACGTATAAAAACCGACGAAAAAGTATAAAAACGGACGAAAACGTATACACGTACCAAAACGGTACATTTGAAAAAGTACATAGCCATTTAGCGGCCAAAACCCTATTATTTAAATTATTTTTGTTAGTGGAAATCTGACGTGGCGTGCACACGTGGCAATAATGATTATGGTTTCTGTAAAACAAGTTTAGCCGTGCAAAATAGTACAAAACATAAAAGTACGCAACATAAAGTGAAACGGAAATTAGTACACGTACCAAAACGATACATTTGGTAAAATACACGTCTAATTAGCAGCCAAAACCCTAAGTTATTCAACATGTCCGATCAATTCGCCAACCAAAATAGAAGTCGAGGAACTGGGCCAAAGCTATTGACAGGCCCAAGATAAATACACTCTTGACATGTTCAATTGGCACCCTTGATTGATTGAATGATAAGTTCATTTAATTTTAAAAAAAATTCTCAGCATATGTGTACATGATTTTGATATACAACTTGCGAACAATCTCACACTTAAAAATAAAATAAAATAAATAAATAAATAAAATCCCTTAATTGAGAGCTTTTAACAAAAGATATTTTTGACAAAATTTCAATTAGACCAATATTTATAAGGGTAAAAGCCATAAAATAACAACGTACTTTTTAAAATGTATCGACTTGAAACACTTACTTTTTTATTAACATATACACCCACGTACTTTCAAATTTTGTTCCGACTTCACCCATATGACCGATTTATATTAATATAATATCATATTAAATAATATTATTTTAATACAATATGAGTAAAGTCGGAACAAAATTTGAAAGTACGTGGGTGTATATGTTAATAAAAAATTAAGTGTTTCAAGTCGGTAAATTTTAGAAAGTACGTTGTTATTTTATGGCTTTTACCCTATTTATAAAAGCATGTTTGTACCAAAAGGTTTGTGTCCTAATAGTATCTCATGCTGTGTGAGAAGTTTTCCAACCAAATGGTTATGAGTTCAAGTCCTACTTAAGACATGTGAGATAGATTTGTAGTATAAATATTCTAAGACAGTTAAAATTACCGTTCTTAAAAAAACATGTTTGTAAGAACAATATTTAACACAAGTTTATAATTCAACAACCAATGGTATATCTAGAAAATTATATTTTTCACAACTTACATTTAATAACTTGAACGCGCACAAGTTACAAGTTATTTTTACAAATCACGTTTAATAAACGGATTAGAAAAGTTATTGATGACGTATAGTCTGCATTCGGATTACGAACCCGACCAGTGAACGCCACTAACAAGCCCATTACGAATGGGCTAACCCAATAACGGTTTGGGCTCACGAAAGCCCAAATCCAAAGTTATTTATGGCATTAGATATCGGATATCTTTTACTTATGAGATATGCATTAAACTGACCGACTTAGGCGGGATACGCCGAAGGTTGGGGAACACGAAACCAACAAGGATTTCGTGTGTATATAAAGGGCATCCTAGCCCTCATTAAAGGTACGATCTAAAACCCTAACTCTCCATTAACCCTAAAACCGACATTACTCTCACGCCGGAAGATAATCGTGGGAGACAATCCCACGATAAGCCTAACGGTGTTTTCTGTTTACTTAGTACGCAGGTCTCAAGCATCAAGGTTGAATTGGTACGAGAACCGGAGTCCAAACATGGAACGTCCAACTTTTGTATCAACAAGTGGCGCCATCCGTGGGACCATCACTAAGAACTAAGAACTAGAATGACAAAGCAAGGAAATCAAAACCAGCTATCGCATGGTGACATACATGGGAAGAAACAGCAAAGTGGGTCAGTTTCTAAACAAGCCTCTTGACAACCAGCGCTACTAGAAACCAAGGATCGGGCCCAGATCTGGTCTTCCCGACGGTGGAACCACGCTCGGGGGCAACACAGGCCACCCCAACCACCACTGGCGCAGAAGGTCCACTGCGCACTCCTTTTACCACTCCACTCCAATCGGTGCTGGAGACGGACCTCACAAAAGCACCAGACGCACCTGACAGAAACAAGGGTTTAGTGGTAGAAACAGACACCCCTGCTCTAGAAGGGGTTGCGCCGGAACTAGCGCCAAGTGATTTCGTGTCTCAAAACTACGAAACCTTGGCTGCTCTCATGCAAGAGGAAGCTAAAAAGGGGTCTAGTCGGAGTTTGCACGCCCGACTCGACTTCGGCCCGGAATATGAGATATCTCCACCGCGTCATCAGAAGGAAAAGCGCGGAAGGGATAACCGACAACCCACAGTATTTACCATGATTGGGAGGAGAGTTGAGAATGATGAAGCAGCGGACATGCAGTACCTTGGGGAACACGAGGAAGATGGACGGCGTACCAATGTCCACGCTAGGCTTGGTAGCCGCAGGGTCCAGGACAGACTGGGACGACGGTACTCTCCAAGTGAAAGCCCTTCAAGTGGGAACTCTAAGGACAGTCGGCGCAAGCGCCGAAAGAAGGAGAACTCGTCCTCCGGTAACTCCTCGGACAACGAGGATAGCGAAACCGGACACTGGAAGTCTAGGAGGAAATATCGCGACCAGGAGGATGAAGACATATCCCTTCCGTGGCGCCGCCAAAAAGTAGATGCGTTCACTCGGGATCGTGATTTCTCGAAAATAAAAGGAGGCGCATGCCCGCCAATGTGAAAACCTATGATGGAACAGGGATCCCGACGATCACCTAAAATTTTTGAATCAGCCGCTACCATCGAAAAACGGCACAACTGTGTGGTGCCATATGTTCAATTCCACACTAGTGGGAAACGCGCGAAACTGGTTCAAGAAGCTCCACGCCGAAGCATTGATGGCTTTGAAGAGTTGCGGAAGGCGTTTCGCCTGAACTTCACTCAAAGGAAAAAGTGCGCTAAAAACCCTGTCGAACTCGCCAGGGTGAAACAGCGCTAGGGGGAATCCACAAGCGCTTATGTGGAGCGCTTCAAAGATGAGTGCATACAGGTCAAGGCATGCCCCGAAGTACTGAAGATCTCAAGGTTCATGAACGGGATCAATAACCCAGAACTCATCAAAAGGCTGAATGACAGAATCCCCCAAACATTTGACGAACTTATGAAGCGCACAAGGTCCTTTATCTAATGAGAAGCCGTTGCGGCAGATAGCAAGAAAGGTTACTCAAACTATAGGTCACATGAACAACCTCGGAGACAATCCATTGACCAGAGTAGCAACCGCAACAAGAACTACCGCGGACAAGGGAGTGGACGGGATACGGACAAGTATACCCCGCTCACAAAGACCCCAAAGGAGATATTCGTAACGGAAGGCGCGAACTTCCCAAGACCCCCACCAATGCGCACCCCAGAGGATCGACGCGTGGGGAGTGGATACTGCGACTATCATGGGCAAAAGGGTCACACCACCAATAAATGTATCCAATTGCGCCAGTTAATTGATAAACAAGCAAAAGAAGGCAGGTTGGACCATTTGGTTAAAAACATCAAGGAAGGGAAAGATAAGCAAAATACTGGGAACAAGAAAGAAACACCTAAGGATAAGGCCAATACCATATACATGATACAATCATGGCAGCGGATGACTAGGCAGAAGATCAGCCAGAAATTTTCCCGTGAAGCGAATATCTTTCCCACCTTGGCGGCGGACAACGCAGTAGTGGAACCGCTTACCATTGAGATCAATGCAGGAGGTCACGATATCCACCGCATGTATGTTGATGGAGGGGCGTCCGCGGATATTATGTATGAACATTGTTTCAAGCGACTGCGACCTGAGATACGCAGTCAACTAAGCCCGGCCACAACGGCATTGACCGGTTTCACAGGCAAAACAATATGGCCCATGGGGCAAATACGCCTGCTAGTCAATGTAGGAAATAAGGAGCATTCGACGACAGCCTGGATGACCTTTATGGTAATCAAATCCCCTTCTCCTTACAATAGCATTATTGGAAGACCAGGGATATCCGCTATACGCGCAGTACCATCTACAGCACATGGGATGCTTAAATTCCCGGTGGATGGGGGCATTGTCACTCTCTACAATACCACCACGCCACCCAGAGAATGTAACACGATTACACATGAAACGGCACCCATTCAGGAATAGCGGGCAACAAAAATACAAAACCTGAAGGTCGCAATTCACCCCGAATACAGGGAGAAAGTTAAGTATCGACGGCAGGATCTTAGTGATAACGGCAGGGCACTGTGTGCGCACTCTTGCAAAAGAATCTGGGATATTTGTCCATGGGAACCCAAGCACATGCAGGGGGGTACCACGCTCACAATCAACGAGCACAAGTTGGAGAATCGACAAGGATACTCCCCAGTACGACAAAAGAAGTGTGGCCAGGCCCCAGAGCGTGCACAAGCATTTCTGGCGAAGTACACAAACTGTCCGACGCAGGTATCATGCGAGAGGTCTACTACCATGACGGGCTTTCCAATCCAGAATGGTAAAAAGACGATGGTAGTTGGAGGATGTGTGTGGACTTCACAGATCTCAACAAAGCATGTCCACAAGAATGATACCCGCTCGGTGATAGACTGGAAAGTAGAATCCTTATGCATGATACCACTTAAGTGCTTCCTCGACGCATACAAAGGATACCACCAAATTCAGATGGCTAAGGAAGATGAAGAAAAAACGGCCTTCCATACAAGCCAAGGCGTCTATTCCTATACTAAGATGCCCTTTGGCTTAAAAAATGCAGGCGCCACTTACCAACGGTTGGTGGATAACGCATTTGAAAGACAGGTGGGCCGCAACTTAGAGGTTTATGTTAATGACCTCGTAATAAAAAGCCATACGGAAGATGAATTGGTGCGCGACATTGAGGAAACATTTAAGACACTAAAAGAGATTAACATGAAGTTAAATCCTAAGAAATTCACTTTTGGCGCTACGGAAGGCATGTTCCTCGGATATCTTATAGAGCCCGATGACATCAAACAGTGCCCAGAAAAGACGAAGGCTGTCATCCAACTTCCTTCACCACGCACGTTGAAAGAAGTCCAATCCCTAAACGGAAAGATGGTTTGAAAGATTTTTGTCTAAGTCAGCCGACAAGTCACTCCCTCTCTTCAAAACGCTCAAGAGGTGTACAAAAAAGGGAGATTTTCGCTGGACCATGGAGGCAGAAGAAGCTTTCATACAACTTAAACAACACTTGGCAGCACTCCCCACACTGGTGGCACCTCGCCCAGGGGAGGAGTTAATCATGTACTTGTCGGCGACTCATGGAGCAGTAAGCGCAGTGCTATTAACAGACAGAGATTCAGTGCAAACACCGGTATATTTTGTAAGCAAGGCACTCAAGAAGACGAAGATTAACTACAGTGCAATGGAAAAATTGATCTTAGCACAAGTATTTGCTGCAAAGCGGTTACGCAAGTACTTCCAGGCACACCCAATAGCAGTAATTACAGACCAACCCATCAAGCAAATTATCTCCAAACCCGACGCATCAGGACCTCTACAGAAGTGGAGTGTGTTACTAGGTGAGCACAACATTTCCTACAGACCACGCACTGCGGTTAAGGGGCAAGTATTAGCTGACTTTATCATCGAAAAACCGGACCCTGAGGACCTACCCTCACAAGGTAAAGTGGAAATACAAGACCCATGGATCTTGTTCACGGACGGATCTTCATGCGTGGATGGGTCAGGCGCAGGCCTCATCCTCACAAGCCCAGAGGGAATGGAATTCACTTACGCACTGCGTTTTGAATTCACAACGACAAACAATGAGGCAGAGTATGAAGCCCTAATCGCCGGACTGCGCATTGCAACTCGAATGGGTGTACGCAACCTGGAAGCAAATGTGGATTCCCGGCTAGTGGCCAACCATGTGTTGGGCGAGTATGTGGCTAAAGAAGAAAACATGATCCAATACCTCGACAAGACCAAGTCACTAATTCAGAGTTTCGACAGGTTTACCATCAAGCAGGTTCCTAGAGGGGAAAATCGAAAGGCGGACACGTTAAGCAAAATTGCATCCACTAGCTTTGCACACCTGTCAAAACAAGTGTTGGTGGAAACGCTGAAGAGCAAGTCCATCTCAGAGATAGAAATATCCACGGTAGTAGAGGAGGAGGGTCCTACATGGATAACACCAATAATTGAATTCATAAGCAAGGAGACAGTTGCCCAGAGCGAAGGAAGCCCGAAGAATACGGCGCACAGCACAGAGGTTTGAACTTCGAGACGATATACTATATCGACGCTCCTTTCTGCAACCATGGCTCCGCTGTTCATGCAGCATGCATTCAAGTCCACGGTCCGTGGTGGGGTGCGCTTTACGGTCAGGATACTACTGGCCCACCATGCACCGTGATGCGCGGGACTTAATAAGAAAGTGCGGCGATTTCTAGGTTCACAGACCCGTTCCATGCCAACCACAACAGGAGCTAACACCTATCACGGCGCCATGGCCATTTTACAAGTGGGGTATCGACATTGCAGGTCCCTTCCCTGTTGCAGCAGGAGGATTGAAGTTCCTTATAGTAGCCATAGACTATTTCACCAAGTGGATTGAAGCAAAGGCGGTTGTAACAATCACTAGCAATCAGGTAAAGCGCTTTGTTTGGGAAAATATTGTATGCCGCTTCGGATTACCTGGGGAAATCATCTCGGAAAACAGGAAACAATTCTGTGACAACCCTTTCAAGGATTGGTGCGAGAAGTTAAATATTACACAGCACTTCGCGTCGGTCAAACACCCACAAACCAACGGCTTAGTAGAGCGTGCAAATCGAAGTCCGGGTGAAGGAATTAAGGCACGTCTGGACAAGCACAAAGGAAGGTGGGTGAGGGGAGGAGTATCGCATGTTCTATGGGCACACCACACTTCAATCAAAACTAGCACGGGAACACACCCCTTTTCTCTGGGCTATGGGACAGAGGCCGTCATACCAGTGAGGTTGGGATGCCCACTATCGCATGCGGAAGTCAATGTTGCAACCAATGACGATGAACGGTGTATCGACTTAGACCGTTGGAAGAAAGGCAGCGACGCGAACTATATGTGAAGCGAGATCCAAGGCAAAAATGAAGGGATACTACGATGCTAAAGTGCGAAGTGTTTCATTCAGACCAGGAGACTTCGTATACCGCGCCAATGATGCGTGACATGGATGGCCATGAACTACTACGCACATGGAACATCTGCAATCTCAAACGATGCTATCTCTAGGAACGGCTACGGCCCAATGCACGGACACTCCCGCACTTTAGTATAATTCTCAATAAATATCCGTGTATTTACATTCTGTTTCACTTAGGCAAATGTTTCTTTTATTTTTTACAAAAACTTGCAAGTATCAATAAAATGTCGTGGTTTCTAGCTAACTCCGCGACACATTTCAATTTGTTATTTACATACTCTTGTCTTAACATTATTACTATATTATCTTTTGCCTACATGGCGTGCATGCACTTACCCACGATGGTGTATAGGATGAGTAAACCTACTAAATAACTCGTTGAGTAAGAGGGTTGCAAACCCATCAACATTGGATCATGCATCCTAGTTAAACACTTTATTTTCAAGACGTTGGAATAAGTTCAATGCGCATTCCATGATGAATGTGTAACAATGCATACTATGCGCATTTAACAAAACCCGGAATCAAGACTCTTGGCTCCTTACTATGATATTTACAGTACGCTGCGTATCACACCATACACGATTATGTCAAAAATACTTAAAACATTATAAGTATGATAGTTCATACATAATTATGAACTCCAAAAATTCGTTGCGCTTGTACAACAGTTTGCTTCTTAGATAATAAGCACGTTTTTTAACTAAGTACAACTATTATAAGTCGCAACCACATTCAACAAAAGTAATATTTCATTAAGTACCATGCGTTCTTACAAAATGATATTTACAACAAAAGTTACAATCTATATGCTCCTACAACGCCTAAGAGATGAGCTCCCCACACGGCTTGCAGCATCCCCAACCTCGTTTAGCTTCTTCAACAAGTCGGAGTCTTGGCGGGATACCGTGGCAACACTAACCGGTACCCCATCAGACCTGGGGAGATAAGCTGCGCCAATGCCGCATAAAATAGCCTTGCCTTTAATACCCTCCTTCTTGGCAAGTCTTGTAGCATGAGCTTCCAATACTTGCTTTAAAGGAACTTCCTTCTCTAGGGCAAACGGATTAAAGATGTCGCGAGGGCGAGCAAACACAGGTACCTGTAGCTGGGACTCATCAGGTTTCAAAAAATAATCAAGCAGAGCCTTCGCATTTTCAGCACGATGCCGAGCCAAGGTTAGCCCCTCCATAATTAACCCTATGGGATAATCCTGGTCGCGCTCCAATTAAGCAATTAGAGGAAGTTCCAACAGCTTCATCTTTTCCATTGCGGCAACCAGATCATCATACGCATGCTCATTATAGCCAGGAACCTTATCAGCAGGCACCTTCAACAGATCAGCCTCATGGAGCTCCTCTACGGCTTCTGCCTTGCCTCGCGCTAAAGCGCACTGCACAACCCCCCCAAACGCGTCCACTACCACCTGCGACTCCAAGGTCCTGAGGGCAGCAAGGCGCAGACCATGGCCGATGAGCCACCTGCGCTCAGCAATAGAAGACATGAGCTGGGGATATAACTCCTCATCATACTCAATGCGAGCTTGCGAACTTCATCTCATGCCGCCAAGTGAGCTTCCTACGTTGCACCAAATTCTCCAACTGAGAGACCAACTCTTCCTTCCCTTTCTCAAGATATTTCAACGCCCATATACACGAAGCCTTATACTCCGTGATGCAGTACGCTCACGACTTATTTGGCCAAGCAGTGCCATTTTTCTTCAGAAGTCTTTGGGCGTACGAGTTCATAGCCTCTGCTTCAACCTTGGCACGGCAAACGTGCCTCCAGCAACGCAATTTGTTGGTCCTTTTGCGCGCCCTGGCTACTTTCTCCCGAGTACTTAGCCTTTAGTTGCGCAACCAACTTAGCTTGGTGGGCAGTAGCCAGCACCAGATCTTCAACAAGCTGATCCATTAGCGCATCCCCCGATGCCAATGGCTCAACGCTTTGGCTCTTTGGTTCCGAAGACTCAGCGCGAACAGGACTAGCCTTTGGGGGCGACTCCATAGATTGTTCAATACTGCACGCAAAATAGAGGATTAGCGATTATTTCATAACATCAACAGGGAATGCGATACGGGCTTTAAGAATAATACTTACTTGGGTGGAGCAGTCTCCGAGGAGCGAGGGGAGGCAACATCACTGGATGATGATTCCACGACAAGGATAAGAGGACGCTTCTTCCTGGAGGAGGTTGTGCCATCGCCACCAAGCGCTCTCTTGCGCTTCAATCCATGGCTTTCCTCCTCCTCCTCTTCTTCAACGCTTTCAACCACATTTGCATGCGAAAGCTCCACTAACGGGGTGGGAACCCTGGGGCTAGGCACACTTTGTAGAGGAGTTGCCTCCAGCGCGGCGGAAGAACTACCCCCCGTTTCTCCCAACTGCATTTCCAAGGTACGCCCCGCTGTAGCCTCTAGAATGGGCTCTTCCCCCTCCTTCAACGGGCGCACCCCCACAGTAACCTGGCCCGGCTTCGCCAATTGTACAACTCCGAATAGATCCATCTCTGCTCAACAGAAGACAACAACAAACAGGTTACAAAATTACAAAGGGGAAAAGAAAGGCTTACATTAATAAAGTAAAGGAGTGCAAAAGGACGAGCACCCACCCTGGCCATCTGCGTCTAACAAGATTGGCACCTCGTCAGGTCCGCCAAAATAATTGCGACTGATGCCCACGTGCACCAAAAATTCCTCGGGGTAGGAACTGATGGGAATACGATTGGCGTTTATCGTATTTGCATCATCAGCGCTGTATGAACCAGGGAGGGGACGCTCATCCTTCGGCAGTGAACTCTAGGTGTAGAAGTCAAAGCGCCAGGGGAACAACGCTTCATCAACCCAGAAAAAATTCTCCCTCCAGTCCCTAAGCGCGTCCAGCTTGTCGGTGTAACATTGCGGCCCCCCTGCGCGCTTAGCGAACGAAACCCACCCATTTGACCACGTCGTGTGGTAAAACGCGCGGAAGAGATAGATGGTGGGATTAATCGCCAATAATCGGCAATTAACCTCGAAGTTTGTTAACTTTGCTGCACCTATGCAGTGCAGCTGAGATATGTGCAGGCGATAGTAGTTTAAAATGTCGCACATAAATAGGGATAGGGGCACACGTTGATTCGCAAATTCGAAAAACCGTGTGTATACCCCTACTTTCCCTTCGGGGAAATTCGCTATTGACGCCTTCGCAGCTGGCACCACCGGGTGCAGCGCCATCGGAATGTAATAATCCGAGGTGAACTCACGCAGTTCATCCTCGGTCAGATCGGAGGTAAAGTCGGACAAACCACGGACCATGGTACAATTTTTCAAGGCACACGCGCGGTTACCTTTGGAATATTACAGTTTTCTTGGTGGAAAGTTTGAAGCTTTTGTAACAATGGCGAAAATGATTTTTACTGTGATAAACACAGTAATGAGGAGGCGGACGTTTATATAGGTTTTACAACCACGCGATGATCGACACGTGGATCCCACTATCTCCCAATGTGTGGCTAGGATGAATTGATATGACACATTTTCAGTTACTTTCCCACGACTTACGAGGTGGGAATTTGAGATATTATGTCTAGATTCACCGTGTATTTTTTCAAGGTGGAAAACTTTTTTAGCTTCTTTGCTACGCTTCGCAAATTTTATTGGCTACAACTATTAGTCTAGCATCGCAGTAGTCACGCGCCATACTAGACTGGGGGGACATGATGACGTATAGTCTGCATTCGGGTTACGAACCCGACCAGTGAACGCCACTAACAAGCCCATTACGAATGGGCTAACCCAATAACGGTTTGGGCTCACGAAAGCCCAAATCCAAAGTTATTTATGGCATTAGATATCGGATATCTTTTACTTATGAGATATGCATTAAACTGACCGACTTAGGTGAGAGATACGCCGAAGGTTGGGGAACACGAAACCAACAAGGATTTCGTGTGTATATAAGGGGCATCCTAGCCCTCATTAAAGGTACGATCTAAAAACCCTAACTCTCCATTAAACCTAAAACCGATTACTTAGTACGCAGGTCTCAAGCATCAAGGTTTAATTGGTACGAGAACCGGAGTCCAAACAAGGAACGTCCAACTTTTGTATCAACAGTTATCCTTAAGCCACGTAAGTAATAGTTTTTTGCATACTTATGATTCATTGAAGAGCCTACTAGACTTTCAAGTTAACCCGCGTCTATAATCACATGGGGATTTCCTAGTAATTTATATATTATTAAAAAAAAAAAAAAAAAAAAAAAAAAAAAAAAAAAAAAAAAAAAAATTGTTCTAAAAAATAAAAATAAACACAATAAATATTCTAAATATTTATCTAAACTTGGGTTCACAATTTTGGTGTAACACTCTAAATTTCAAAGAAAACTTTCGCAAAAATTTCCATTACTTTAGTGGATTAAATAGTAAAGTTCCGCTTTAACGAAGTTAACATTAAAGTTAGACGGGACTTGGAATGTAACTAAAGAAAAAGAGTTATGACTTGGATTGTAATGCAGTTTTGACACTCTAATTTGTTTCACCACCCTTCTTTGTTGCATCGTGTTAATTTAAAGCGATTTAGCACCTGCCACTCGTAAGCATACAACAACATCTGTCTCTGCCGCTCGTAAGCTTACAACCACAACGTCTCCAAGTATGTATATTTGTATATCTCTCGTGTTCTCAGTTGTTAATTGACTTGATTATAATCATGTCTTAAAATATTTGGTGTAGCGCGAGAGACTCCAAGATGCCCGGATCTCGCAAGGAGTATTCCAAAATACTTTGATGAAGAGAGTGAGCGTCACAATCATCTTATTACTCGAAGAATAATCATTATGAATATGTTTACCTTACGAAGACGGACATTCGTTGACATCATATATCGTTGTACTAAAATGATCAAACTTGCTAATATATCATCACGCACATCATTTTGTTTGCTAGAAAAGTTTTCCGAATATAAGAAACTGAGGGGCCGTTTAGTTGGTGAAAAATTTTCTTGTTTTTCCGTTTCCAAATTCCTAGAGAAGGGATTGGTTTTTCTTCTCTAGAAAAGAGTTAGAGAATTTTGAACACCCGTTTAGATGGATTTATACTTTTCATTTTTTTTAAAATGAAAAGATGTTTAGATAAAGATTTTTTCAAACATTTCTTCCTTTTTAAATCAACTTTCTTTTCCATATTGGATCATTGTATGCTTTTATTCATTTTATACGTTTTTGTACGATTTTATACGTTTTCATCTGTTTTTTTACGTTTTCGTCTGTTTTTACGTTTTACTCCGTTTTTATACGTATTCGTCCATTTTTTATCGTTTTCGTCCGTAAAAAAGACGAAAACGTAAAAAAATTGACGAAAACCAAGAAAACGCACGAAAACGTAAAAAAGAAACGAAAACGTAAAAAACCGGACAAGGAAATAAAAAAACAAACGGAAACGTTAAAAACCAGACAGAAACGTAAAAAAACATATGAAAACGTTAAAAAAGGACAAAAATGTAAACAAACGAATGAAAACGTAAAAAAAGAGACGAAATCATAAAAAACAAACGAAAACGTAAAAAAAATGGACGAATACATTAAAAAAGGGAAGAAAATGTAAAATAAAAGGACAAAAACGTAAAAAAACGGACGAAAACGTAAAAGAATAAAAAAATGAAAAGATTAAAACAGACAAAGTGACAAAAAACGTAAAAACGGACATAACGGGAAAACGGAACGGTAAAAAAAGCGGAAAATCGCGGAAGCGTACGGAACGGAATGAGCAAAACTTAAACGAAAGGGGAAAGGCGTGAAAAGAAAACGGAACGGTAAAAGCATGGACAAAGCGAAATAAAGGAACGTAAAATGAGAATGACATACGACGTAAAGAAACGGATAAAACGCTATAAAATGAAAACGGATGAAAACGTATTAAAACGAGCGTATAAAAATTGAGAATGAAAAAAGTGAAGAGTAAAATGAGTTTTTCAAATTTGTAGTTAAAATTTGTAAATGAGAATTTCACATTTTTGAAAAATTGTAACTAAACGGATTTTCAATTTTCCCCTTTTCATATGAAAAATTTCTTGAAAAAATAGAAAAAATTTCAACTAAACGGCCCCTGACTTTTCTAATTTGTAACCACACTTTAGAGATGTAGGAATTATATTTTTCTACATTCCCCCTGCACTTTTCACTTCTCTATCATCTCTAACACCCTTTTTAGTTTTTCATTACTTTTTTGGAGATACAATCCCCCTCTTATTTTCCACAAAAGTAGAGATCGAAAATTAAGGAAAAATTCCTGCAACTAAACGGACACCAACTATTTTGTATTTCTTTTGTGGACTACAATAATCATGATGCTTAATTCTTAGTGAAAGGCTTCACCTAGTCACTGATCGAATAATTAACAAGTTACCGAACCTCATTGACCTGGAAAGGGACCGGTCACTACTCATTCTAAGGATTTATCGAAATGTTACACCCAAACCAGCAGATGCTTAGGGCCCGTTTGGTTAGGCGGAATCCTAAGGATTCTGGTGAAATTGGAATCCAATTCCATTTCATAACGTGTTTGGTTGAAAAATTTTAAGAATTTGGAATATGAATTCCATTCCTTACTGTGTTTGGTTGACAAACGGAATGGAATGAAATTCCTTCAAAATCCCATATATATGGAATTAAACATTCCATGGCAATATGAGAAGGATTGTTATAATCATGGAATGCAGATTATCATATTATTTTCATTGTTATTATTATTATTATTATTAGTATTATTATTATTATTATTATTATTTTATTTTTATTATTATTATTATTATTATTATAAACGATCATTTAATTATTATTGTTACTATTATTATTTTTTATAAACAAAAAACGTTATTAAGATTTAAAAATTATTATTTATTTAAAATTGAATATAAATTATTATTTATTTAAAAAAATTATTATTATTATATTTAAAAATTATTATTTATTTAAAATTAAATATAATTTATCTATAGCTTGCTTTTTTAATTTATACTTTAAAAATACAATTTTATATTATATAAAAAAATATTTATTTAATATATTAGTTTATATAATATTATTTAAAAAAATATTATTATTATTTGATAAGGAATTTATTTATTAAATAATATTTAGTTTATTAATCTTAAACAAAAACTAAATTTTAAATATTTTAATATAATTTTTTTTCTCATTAATTCTTCCAACCAAACATGCGCCAGATTTCACAATTTCAATTCGTAGATTTTAAATCCTTATGATTTCAATTTCTAACATTCCATTCCTTCACATTCCAATTCCTTAAAAAGATTACAGTTCCGTCAAAAACATTCTGCGAACCAAACGAGCCCTTAGTATGCTTTTCAAACAGATTAAAATATTCTTAAAGGAAAATGTTCAATGTTGAAGATCCATAACAGCTGAACACTTGGATATGTGACTGGATGATAAGACCTAAAAAAATGTGAATCATAACAATCACCTTTCTGATAGCAACTAGATGAAACAAATTCTAACAACCAAATTAAGTTCCAAGTGTCCTCTTAAACATATGCGCTATCAGAATATATTTTACCAATAAAAAAAACGCAATGTATCAGACAAAAAACTTCCAACATTCATAAACCTGACTGTATACTGTATACTATTTCATACCAGTGTGAAAATTATTTTTAAAATACTATAGTGTTATCTAACTTATCACCTTACAGCTATGAAGCAACGACCACATATACTGTATACTATTTCATACCAGTGTGAAAATTATTTTTTGAAACAGTGTTATCTAAAATAGTAGTGCCTTTAAGCTAACCAAAAGTTCGACTACTGAGTTACTATCACCTGTATTAGATCCCTCAGATACGTTAACATGAGCTCCCAAACCTCACTTGTCACAGGTTTGGGTTTAAGATCAGCTACAGCACTCTTAGCATCGATCAGATGCATATAGACTAGGTTGAGCATTAAAATCGGGTGCTGCATATAACCGCATCAGCTATAGCTAAGGCAATATCAACTTCAATCATCTTTTTTTAAGATCAGCTACTGTACTCTTAGCATCAATCACAGCGTACAAACTAGGTTGCGCATAAAGAAAACCAGGTGCTGCATATTACTGCATCAGCTACAGCTAAAGGCAATATCATCTTCAACCATCATTTTTTCACCTAGCTACCGAAACCCCTTAAATGGCCCAAAAACAAGAGAAAAGTAAGGTGTTGAACTCTTACCAAAACTCTTACCACCCACACTATCATGACTTCAACATTAAGGTGTTGAACTCTTACCAAAACTCTTACCACCCACACTATCATCACAACCGTAATTTACTGCAATAGACATCCACTACAAGAAAAAGTGGATTTTGTGACAACACGAATGTGGTCACTAATAGTAGATATTTGGTCACTGAGCCGATTTAGTGACCATACCAGGGTGGTCACTCGTGGTCACTAAAAGTCGGTCACAATAGGTAATAGTGATGACTTATGAATATGGTCACTAAATAGTAACCACATAAAAGTGGTCATTAAAATTTGTGACATGGAATTTCGTCACTATTACGGTCACTAAACAGAAAAGTGGTCACTATTTGACCAAATTAGTGACCAAAATAGTGACCACTAAAGCAAAATTAATCACGAAAAATATAGTGGTCACCAATTTGTAAAATATGGCAAAAAAAATAATAATAAAATCTGCTTGTAATCAATCACAATACGATTATTAAAATTCGAAATGAAAAAGAATTTATTCAAAACAGAAATCCAAAATTCATTACATCCACAAAATCTATATTTCTTTATTCAAAACTAAATACAAGAATCGCAATTACTGCATGATTTGTCTATAAGGAACCTTACAAGGCTTTCCACCAGAAAGTATGTTGCTCCTTGTAGGTTTTACACCAATGACCTAAAATCAACCAATATAATGCAAGAGTAATATTATCTAAACTATTACTGTCACTGATCACAGATATGTAATCGCCGCCATAGCTTGATGAGTACATGCCACCAGGTTCACTGCCACTAAAAGAGCTTGCGCATTCAGAAAAAACATTAGCGAACTTCCAAATGTTCTGGGAAAATATACCTCCACTATAAGCCATTCCCTGATGGCTACTATAAAGACCATGAGAATCCTGAGCAGACATTGAACCCCTGCTACTACCATATCCAATGTTTGATCTCCCAAGTATGCCAATAATTCACAGAAAACATTATAGCAATCCCAGCTGAAAAATATTCTTTAACTATAAAGCACAAAATAAAGAAAAATATAAATAAATAAAACACTACTGTAATTTACAGCAAACATGCATTATAAGAACCAAAAAAACTGCTCGCCTACTGATGAGATAACTTACTAGCGGTCACATTAATAGCATCAAGGTCTTTGTAATCATGAAAAACATCTTTTCCTTGATGTCTCCACCGCAATATTCTTCTGTGTAGATCCTTTAGCAAGAGATGATTATTATCAGTTTCAAACTCAAGCAGCCTCTTGACTCATCAACGGGATCAAGAATCCATGCAATGTACCATGCTGCAGCAGCTGAACAAGATGCTAGTTGTTGCAGGCTGTCTTCATCTACCCGACATACATAGCTATCGCTGAGATTATTTCCGGGGAGTACTAATGCAGCGAAATAAAACCAACTGGGGAAGTTCATTGCCATGGACCTGTACAGTAAAAGAGTTGATTAGTTGGCGTCATTTAGCGCAACTTTTAAAAGGTCACAAACTTTATAAATATTTAAGCATCTGGTGAGACATACCATGAAGATTTGTGATCCACCATGGAGGTTGCAGATGCAACATGTTTAAGTTTTTTCTTCGTATTAGAAACAGACTTCTTTATTTTAAGAACCAACTCAAGGAACCGATCACGTGACAAAGGTCCAACCAATATTCTAAACAACTGGTGCTTGAAAAGAAAGTATGCATATGAAAACGGCAGCTTTGATCCTATTTCTACAGATAAACCCCACCTCATTGGTCTTGAAAGTAGATCTAACATCATTGAAACCAGTTCAACTTGAAGCTCTAATACAGAAGCTAGTCCCCTGTTATGAATAGTCAACCCTAACAAGATGTGAACCACAAGTTTAACTACGATGATGCAAGAACGAAACTAGAATCAAGACTAGATGCTTACGTTAGCAGAAACCAGCGATGCAGCAAAGCCCTGGTGTCGATAAACATTACTGGAGAAAATGCTAAACATATTATTATAGATCGCCATTTCATCTTCTCAAAGAGTTCGTCACTTAAACAAAGAAAGGGTCTCCCAACCACGTCCTGCAATACTTGTGATACATCCTCAACAAGAGTTTGAGGGTCAAGATACCATAACAGCAACCTGCAAAAGGATTAAACAATTAGACTGCAGAACTGCAAACAGAAAACAAATTTAATATACTGACACAAGTGGTGTGGCACTGAACCATGTAAAACTCTTCCCTAATCTACTCCATATTAATGGGACTGCATTACAACAGGCTTCTGTATAACATATCTTCAATTAATATACATGGGCTTATATAAGTTGTCCCAACCATAGCTAATATCAGATGCTCACCACTGAGTGACCTAAATGAAACAGTTATACAACTTGGTAACTTGGTTACTTGGTGACTCTTCTTTCAAGTTTCACCTGAAGTAGGTTTCCAAGTCACGACATAGTAGCCAAATTTGGTGAATATTTCATTTAGCTGACTCAGTTTTAACCCGTTATGATAATTAATACAATAAAAGGGAAAATATTGAACCTTGAGCCGATTTTGGTCATTTTGCAGCTAAAAAAACTTGACGTCTTAAGGTTATTATATACAGTAATAACTTTAGCAATAGAACTTAAAGTCAGGACCATCACTGCAATAGTGAGAAGCGATAAACAGTAGTGACAATGTGAAACTAAGTCCCGTAAGAATTATTAAGATGACGACGATAAACTACTAAACCGACACCAAATGGCCTAGTGGTACACATTTGGGGGTGGCCTGGGAAGAGTCGGAAACAGTCATGGGAAACCCCGGTTAGAGTTTTGTACATTTCTCCAAAGCCCTCCTTAACTGGTTAAGGTGATGTTTGCGGTGGGGAAGTGATACCACTGGGGCAATCAAGATACAACACTAAGTCAAAAGACTCGCCCTCCCCAAGTAACCTAAACATGGAAAACCTCATCCGTTTACCCGTTCTACGATAATTTGAAGTGTACAAAGTTCCCGACTCAATTAACCAATCAAGATACAACGGGTTGTATAAGCAACTATGTTTACTAATATAAGTATGACATTGTCGATAAATATAAAGCGTATCAGCATACATTCAGATAAAGTATACTTGAAAAAAGAAGTAAAATATAGTTTTCTACTGTTATAGTAACATGCACCTCAATGGTATCTTTTCGTTCACATACTCAATTTCTTTCGGCACATAATCACACCTTCACTTAAATTCCCTAAAATATCAGCACACGCTTCCATCACTCTCACACACTCATCAGCCGACATCTCCACACCAGCTCGCATAAAATGAACATAAATTTCTTAAACATAATCGTTGACCAACTTTAATATGACATATCAACAGACAATAGACCTCCCAACTAACCCCGCCTTTTGAATCTGCATTATCCCATAACTTTCATGTTTACAACTTGTTATAGAAATGCAAAAGGTTTGATTTAAGCTAGATCTAAGGGTAAAGTTCTGACCTTGGTATAATTTCATACACGGGCAGGAGCAGCAACTTGTTGCCATGAGTTATTCTGCAAAAGTCCGCTATCATCAAATTCCCCATTATTAAAAGAAGCTCCACCCGAGTTGTCAGGTAACTCTTGCATGGAATAAGCTTGAGAGTCCACAAGGTCACTAGCCGAAGTGATCTGTGACATTTGAAACTCAACCTTCATAGGCATTGACCCATAGACCATGCTAACAAAACAATCTTATGCATTCATCATGAAATCAGTTTTGACGACCAAACATTTCTTTTAATTTGCAAGACCTTGGAGCTCAGGGGAGGTTTGTTGAAACGTGAACTACATATAATAAAGAAGATGAAACAACATCCATCAAAAATTCATATTTGTAATTTGTTGAAATGAAAGCAGCTGTAATCAGCAATCCCAAACAGCCCCCTAAACATTAACGCACCTATGCTAAGCATATCCTGGTCTTGGTCTTTTTTAAGTGTCCACATTGATTAGATTATTGTCGTACTAACCTGCAAATAAGCATGAACACAGTTTAGTTACTATTAGTATGCTTTTACTAAAAATAAGCATAAATTATCTATTTCCCATACACTTCTAGGCTGCTAAAAACAACATTTTTTTACCATAAAAAAGATACAAAAGTAATGAAGACTAGATGTATGCGCTCGAGCAGAATTTCCAACGACTGATGCATTTTTCAACGATACGCAGATTCATTATGAAGGGGAGATGTACTGCACATATTGTTCCTAGGAGCAATGGCACTTGATGTGCCGAAACACCAACTATTGTAAATTTGAAAGCCAAAAATGACCTAATTTAGCAGCTAAAATGACCTTAAAAAGCAGCCTAAAGCGACTAATATAGCAGCCTAAGTTACTCGAAAAACCAACCAAAAAAAAACAAACTTGCGTCTAACAGTGACCTAAGATGAGGGGAAAAATAACGAAACAACATTCCCGAAATAACTACAATGATAAACTTACCCATTGTATGTTGTAGTCTTTTTTAAATCATTAAGATTCAATAACTACAGATAACACAACAATGTACAACTTCAGTCATACTTTCACTGAAACTACGTGCCCATTGAATTTATTTATAAAGTAGACTAGATGTCTTACCACAATATGCACATTCTATAATCTGAATGTACCCTGAACATCATTCAATACCAGCGTTATGCCCTACATATAAAAACCTGTTGTCGTTGGTCGAAAGATTTCTTCATGCTCCTGCCCGCCATCATCTGGTCCAACATACTCCCCATGCTCCTGCCCATCATCATCATCTATTCCTGCATACTCCGCATGCCCTTTCCCCTACATGAAACAAATAATGAAGCAAAAGTAACCATACAATGCATGCATTGTGCTACTTAAAGCCAAAACATTTATTATAAGTTCCGAGCACATACCCACAACACTTTCATCCATTCCACTGCGTAGCTGTTGTAATTATAAAAACAAAAGTAATCAATAAACAAATAAAGAAAAGTTATAAACTAATGTTAAATGTGTGCGTAAAAAAACTCGTGCTTGCTGGAGAAATATGTCTCTCGCTGTCAATGCATCTCTAGGACAATTTCATACACCCTCTAACTTTGATCACCTCCAAAACTATATAACACAAGATCAATATTTAATTATGAAAATGTTATTATAAACCCATTCTGAGTTCTGACCGTTCCCAACTAACCCATTTCTCAATTTGCAACCTCTAAGAAAAACATTAATGGAGCTAAAACAAGTAAACAAAAGAGTATCAATTTACCTCTAAGAAAAACATTAATGGAGCTAAAACAAGTAAACTAAAATAGTAAATCTTAATATTTTAAATCCCAACGAAAATTACTATCATACTAGTGGTTACATAAATTAACAAACTTGTGCTATAGAGTTACAAACTTGTACGTACATACTGTATAGTTTGATCCAATCAAAACCCAAATCCCAACCCAACAACAATAGCCAGAATGTATCATTCTGCTTCAGCCCTATTGCCCGACACAGAAGTCTTGGTCGCAGGGAGTAACATGCACACTCAGTATAAATTAAAAAAGAATAGAGGCCGTGAATTCTCAGATGCAAGGAATGAGTGAATTCTCAGGCAGTAACATACACACTCGGTATAAATTAAGAAGAGATCACACTCAGTAACATGCACACTCAACTATATCTATAATATGTGAAAAACTTAACATCCGTATCTCAGTAGCACAACAACAACACCTACTCATAGCCTTGGTCAAACTATGAGTCAACGCTATTTCAACTATATACCTAAATTTCTTCAATTATGAGTCAAGTATATCTCTAATATGTGAAAACTTATAATCTACAATTTATAATTTCATCCACTGTTTATAGTCCGTATCATCCGTATCTCGATTTTTATAACTATATACCTAAATTTCTTCACAAAAACTATAACTATCATTCATTAATCATTACGCTACGAATTCAAAAACTCGCTACAAATTAACATTTCGCCTAACAAACTACTCATAGAATCTGTATCGCAATTTGAGAAACTAGCAAAATCAACTGCCTAAAGGTATAATAAACACATAAACACATGAGCATTTCATCGAGCACCTTGTATCACATGAGCATTTAACTTGAATAATTAAATAATAATCACATGAGTATAAGTTTATACCGATCAAATACGGAACCCTAACTACCGGTCAAACCACCTGAAATTGAAGAGCCTAACTTGTATTCACTTGAGCACCTCGGATTCGATTAGAGAGCCTCATCCGATAGGAGTGTGTGATAGTTGTAATAAATTGAAGAGTGAAGTAGAGTGTGATATGAATCGGGTTGGGTTGGGTCAAAAGAGTGTGATATAATATTTGGGGGAATTGATTAAACGTAGTATGTTTCGTCAGTTGGGATAGAAGCATTTGATTTTACTTTTGGGCAAAAAGAGGGTTTTTATAAAATAAAGGATTAGATTTTACTTTTTATTTCTCTAACTGGTTATAGTAAAAAGGAAATTAGGGGAAACTTGTGTTTGATTTATGAATAAAAATAACACTTTTTATATAAAGGGTGTTTGTTTAAGTTTATATATGGGTTTATGAGCTTATTTGACTTTTTATATTTTATAAGCCTTAATTTTGATTTATTTTGAGACTTATGGGTTTATATAAGTTTATTGTATTATAATAAACTTATATAAAGCCTACAAGTTTCAAAATAAGCTGAAAAGTTATGGCTTATGAAATATAAGCGGAAACAAGAATAAGCTAATAAGCCGCATACAAGCTTAAACAAACATTTTTCGCCAAGAACTTTTTAAAAATTTAGTGACCACTAACTTTCGTCACTTTTTTATACCGAAAAATATCGCATGTGTATAATGACGAAAGTAGTGACCACTTTTAAGCTTGGTGACTAACTGTTTATAGATGACCAAATATTAGTGTCTATGTATTATATGGTCACTATTTTGCCTAAATAATGACAAAAAAAAAAGTCGGCACTAAATTTTGGTCACTATAAGCACTTTTTCTTGTAGTGATCAATCAACTGCAAACGTAACAACATAACGGCTGCTGCACCATTTGTCACCAACAGCATACAGCAACATTAACTCTATAGTTCATGACAAAAAACTTTAGTATGCACGCATAAAAATAAAACAAAGCAATATGGGACATCCATAAACATCCAACATTCATAAACCAAGAAATCCTTAGTGCAACATCATTACCATAACATAAAATTGCACATATGCAAGGAGTACTTCTGTAAAAGTTAACCTTAAAATTATGCATGACGAAATGAGTTCAAGAATTCATCCAACTCATCACAAAACAATAAATTGTTCTTCATTGCATACCGACACATTTAATCTCCAACAGAGTAGTTCACTTTTTATTTCTGTAAAACAAATAAAAAGTTTAGTCAACATTTCACTAATTTAGTCCCCACCAACTATTTATAATAACGCTCATGTATTTATACTCACGTCAGCATCAGAACGTTGTGGCGATGGGCTTCGAGAATCTGCTCTTCCAGGGGGTGAAACACTTTTTGGAGTGGCTGAACGTTCCTTTTCAACAGGGGCTACAGGACTTCTGCTCCTAGAAGGTGATTTGCGCGGAGACGCGCTCTTATGCGGACTAACACTGCGACGAGCAGGAGGAGAAGTACTCCTATACAATCCAATTTAGCATCTATCAGATTCTTGGAACAAAGTAAGGAGTTAAAGGTATAAATATGCCACACAGGTATTTAAAAGTTTACACCAAAGGCCACCCAAGCATCGATGTAGTTTCTTTTAAGTCAAACTGTCAAGTAAAGCTAAAAATGTGCCAGATGAGCAAATCGGAAAATTGGGCGGCTATAGTGCATTGTGTTAGGTTATGCTTGGTTTAGTGTCAAATGTAATCTAGTGACTAGTAGTTGTTTTACTGTTTTAAGGATAGGAAGTGTCTTGTTATGTTAGCTTTACCGCCTATATAACGGGGTGAGATATAGGACTTTACTCATATCCTTTGTAATTAAATGTTTTTTGGTGCAATATATTTACCGGTGAAACCCTTTACCAAAAAAAGGCGTTGCCTTGGAATAAAAAGAAATCTTCATTTGATTGAAGGCTTTTATTGACTTTAGTTGACCCCACAAATTTGGGTCCTCAATTTGTCTATAAAACATTATATAAACCAAGTTACATATTTGTGTGATAATACAAGAATTGCTCTCATTGAAAAAATGGATAGCAAATGTTTCTTTGCTCTCTGTTGTATTCTCTTGGTCTCGTTCCCTACTGAAATTTCAGCAATAAGGCCTAAAACAACTATATACGAAATGGCAAACGGTATGTATTATATAGATGTATCGTACTTTTTTTCTTTCTTTTCTTGAAGTACGATATTCATGATATTCAAAACTTTTTGAAGGGCTTCACCTAGCCTCGCAGGTCAACAAATTACCTAGTTACCAAGCCTTATCGACCCAGAAGAAAATCGGTCGTCGAGAATTAGTGGAGTCGCTTGACCCATATGCTAAAGATTCTCCAACTGTTGCTTCCAAACCGGTTGTGGCTGCTGCACTTTACGAATTGCCTCAACCGTATGAACCAAGTCCATCAGGCCCTATTCATCGTTAAAGATCCTCATCCAATCCAGATGCATGATGTATTAACCGGCCTAATATTAATGATTATGCTCTACAGTTGTTACTAGCTACAATAATGATTGTTCAATGCAACGTAATGTTATATATGCATTTTGTTTTTGTATTATATGGCTATAAAACATTTTATAAAAGTACTATTAAGGTTAGTTCTGTACTTCTGTTCCAATATCGTACACGATTTTGTTTGTCGTTAACTTTGAAACATTTTGGCATATCAGGATGCATGTTCTTAGAAAAGGAACAACCATTGTTACATGAAACAAAGTGATATCTAATACTAAAACAAAAGCGAAATTATCTTGCCATTAGTTATGGATATTTACCCTAAAAAAAATTCGGATAAGTGCAGTACTACGTTAATACTCGTCTCATGGTGACAAATTGACAAATACTACAGCCGATACCTATAAAATACACTAACAAAACGGGTAAACAATTTCTCCACGTAAGCGGTCGACGAATTCGTCTTAGAAATCTTCATATAAAAGTCAACATCACTTTCCCTTCTGTCAAGTATCAACCAAATTGTCTATGGAAGTTGCTGTCACTACACAGGGCAGCACCGATAAATTTTTCCAACCAGTGGCGGATCCAGGAATTTGAAACAGGGTATGCACGATCGATCTTTAGGAGAGTTAATAATAAACCTGATTTTTTCGGGTTAGGTTTTTCGGGTCAGGTTTTTCAAGATTTAGATCAGACTTGATTTTACTTTTTGTATCAAAGTTATAAAAGTTGTTTTGGTTTGTAAATTTCCGTATATGCGAGACTATTAGAGATTTAGAGTACACGTTATTTATAAAAGAACAAATTACATGTGTTTTTCAAGGTGTAAATATTAGTACTAAAAAAATTCAAAAAAAAAGTTCGCCAAAAGTATATCAAAGTGTATGTCTACTGCAAGATAAAAAGTTACTCGTCACAATGATGCATGTTTTGTCGCCTAACATCAACAATGATGCATGTTTTGTCACCTAACATCAAACATAACCTAACGAAACAATAAAAAAAGGAAAGCTAAAATGTTAAGGCAATGTTAAAATTATATAATGTCACTCTAGACATTTTGAGTGAGTTGAGGCCTAGTTAACTAGAAGTCCACAACCTTAAATCACAACAATTGGGCCACACATAGATTAAAATATTGACTATTTGACTTAATTGCCTCATCTGCCTCCTTCTTTTTCATACTGTCGCCTGCCAATCTGCTTCAAAATTACAGTTTTTTTTTTTTCTTTTTCAACCATTGAAGAGTTTGATTAAGGTATGCACTCATATTATTCGTGGAGAAAAGTACAAAAATAAGCCAAAAGCTTTTTTGAAGTCCCCTTTGTGGTCAAGTTTTAACCCAATGTCCAAAATGGTCATGCGACAAAACATCGACTCGCAAGCTTACCCAAAATTCGCCACGTGTCCAAATGAAAGTACACTTTTTGTACTTTTTGTACTTTCATTTGGACAAGTGGAGAATTTTGGGTGGAGCTGCGGAGTCGAGTAGTTGCGCAGTGGCGAATTTTGGGTGGAGCTGCGGAGTCGAGTGGTTGCGCATGACCATTTTGGACTTTGAGTTAAAAAGTGACCACTAAGGGGACTTCAAAAAAGATTTTGGCTTATTTTTTTACTTTTCTCTTATTCATGCCTTTTAGAGGGTATGCACTCATAAACTTTTAGTGTATTTTATAGTCACATTTGAGAAAAAAACATTTTTTTTACACTACTAAAAGCTTACACAGGGTATGCACGTGCATACCCTGTGATTAAGCTAGATCCGCCCCCGGTTCCAACGGACATTTTTTTTTACGGAAATTAATTACGGAATTCCAACAATTTTCCATGGATTTCCCAGTGTTTTCCTAGCAATTAGTGACAGACAAATATTCGTCACAAATCCGTCAAAATTTCCTAGTAATTTCAGATTTCTTAGAGTAAAGTGCAAAAATCGTCCGGTTCGACGAAATTGCATGTTCCATCTCAAACATTTATAAAATGCAAAGATCGTCCATGTGGAAAACCTTTGTGTCAAATATCGTCTTTGACCAACATCAAATGACTAAAATACCATTGTCTTCTTGCTTTTCTATATTTTTTTTTTCAGTTTTCTTACACAAATGGTCCTTGTGTTTCGCTAGGTTTTGCATATTTAGACCTGATTTTTTTTAATTATTTATTTAACTATTAATACTAGTATTAATTTTTTTACGTTTTTGTACCTTTTACTTACGTTTTAGTCCGTTTTTCTTACATTTTTGTCCGTTTTTCTTACGTTTTTTTCCATTTTAATACATTTTTGTCCATTTTTATACGTTTTCGTCCATTTTTATACGTTTTCGTTCGTTTTCTTACGTTTTCATCCGTTTCTATACGTTTTCGTTCGTTTTTCTTACTTTTTTGTCTATTTTTATCATTTTTTGTACGTTTTCATCCATTTTTGTTTGATTTTGTAAGTTTTTCTTACGTTTTGGTGAGTATTTCGTACGCTCTTGTCCGTTTTTCTTACGTTGTTGTCCGTTTGTCTTAAGTTGTTGTCCGTTTTTATATATGCTTTCATACACTTTTATTCGTTTCTATACATTTTCGCCCGTTTTCTTACGTTTTTATACGTTTTCGTCCGTTTTTCTTACGTTTTCATCCATTTTAATGCATTTATCTTACGTTTTTGTCTGTTCTCTTTTTGTCTGTTTTCCTACATTTTTGTCTGTTTTATACGTTTACGCCCGTTTCACGGACAAAAACGTAAGAAAACCGTATAAAAACGGACGAAAACGTATAAAAACAAACAAAAACGAACGAAACGTATAAGAACAGATGAAACCGTAAGAAAACGGGCGAAAACATATAAAAACGGATAAAAACATATAGAAACGGACAAAATGGTTAAAAGCAGACAAAAACACAAGAAAAACATATAAAAACGGATAAAAACGTAATAAAACGGGTGAAAACATATAAAAAAACTGACAAAAACGTTTGAAACAGAAAAAACCGTAATAAAAAAGGACAAAAACGTGAAAAATTGACAAAATGTAAGAAAAACGGACAAAAACATAAGAAAAACGGATAAAACAGACAAAAACTTAAGAAAAACGTATGAAAACGAGCGAAATGTATAAAAACGGACAAAAACGTATGAAAACGGAAAAAAAACGTAAGAAAACAGACGAAAACGTAAGAATACTGGCGAAAACGTATAAAAATGGACGAAAATGTATAGAAACGGACAAAAAGCGTATGAATACGAAAAAAATGTAAAACCTGACGATACACTGGGACCATTTGTGTAAGAAAACTGCAAAGAAATATAGAAAAAGAATCAGACAAGGGTATTTTAATTATTTGATGTTGGTCAGGGACGATATTTGCCCCAAAGATTTCTCACGTGGACGATCCTTGCACTTTCAAAATGTTTGGGACAAAACATGCAATTTGGCCAAACTTTAAAGATTCTTGAATACAATGACATAGCAAATCCCCTTAGAAAAAATAATAATAATAATAAATAATAAAATCCTACATTTTTCTTAGTGATTTCCTATGATTAAAATTGTTGGGTTTTGTGTGAAAAGTAACAACACGGCTTCCTAGTGATTTATGTAAAAAAAATTGTTCTAAATAATAAAAAAATGAACACAATAAATAGTGTAAATATTTACCTAAGCTTGGGTTCACAATTTTTGTGTAACACTCCAAATTTCAAAGAAAACTTTCGCCGAAATTTCCATTACTTTAGTGGATTAAATAGCAAAGTTCTGCTTTACAGAAGTTAACATTAATGTTAGACGAGACTTGGAATGTAACTAAAGAAAACGAGTTACGACTTGGATTGTAATGCAGTTTTACCACTCTAATTTCTTTCACCACCCTTCCTCGTAAGGATACCACAACATCTGTGTCTGCTGTTCGTAAGCTTACAACCACAACGTCTCCACGTATGTATATTTGTATATCTCTCATATTCTCAGTTGTTAATTGACTTGATTATAATCATGTCTTAAAACATTGGTGTAGCGCTAGAGACTCCAAGATGCCAAGATCTCAGATTAAATAATCCAGAATACTGTTATAAAAGAAATGAGCATCATCATTAGACTCGAATAATATACATATGTTTACCTTATGAAGACGGACATTTGTTGACATCATACCGTACGCTCTCTGTCGGCGTGTATGTGAATATATATCCTTGTACTAAAATGATCAAACTTGCTATGAATTTATCATCATGTTCATCATTTATGCTCTTTTTAACTGTAAGAAAGGGTATTGTTTTATTTTGAATTGTAATAAAAATTTAGTGCTTTTTGAGTTTTCGTTAATTCTTCTGTTATTGTTGCTTGTTCTTGCGACATCAAGTAACTTTGCCGAGGTGCAAATTGAAACGGACAATTTACTTATAACAATTTTGTTTGCTAGAAAAGTTTTCGAGAATATAAGAACCTGACTTTTCTAATTTGTAACCACACTTTAGAGATGTAGGAATTACGATAAGGATTTAAAAGGTACACTTTTGAGGGGTCATTTAATCCCTTAATCGACCACTTTTATATACGTTACGTCTTAATTTCGTTCCTTTTCACTTTTCAGGTCTCTTGAAGGCAAAATGCTGGCATGATGCTTATTTGGACGAAAAGGCGTGAATATGTGAAGAAAATGGCCAAAGTCAAGATCAAGACACTCAAGCTGCTGGAAACACACCCGACGGCGTCACAAACAAAGGGCGACCCCGTCCCTCTATTTGCGACGGCTCAGAAGTGAAATTACTATTTTGTATCTGACGGCGTCAGGCTTTGAAGAGTAGGGCGTCACGAAGACCTTTTCCCCCAGACAGCCTAGATCCAGACTCAGACGGTGTCAGAAGCTAAAGCTGACGGCGTCACAACCTCAACGTGACGCCGTCCCAAAGTTGACTTGCCCAAGACGAAACCCTAATGGCGGTGATTTGACGGCGTCACAATTAGAAGGTGATGCCGTCACAGTTGTAACTCTATATATAGAATTTGAATTTTCAGACTTTTGGAGAGGTAGAATTGTGGAGTAAAAACCTAAAACTATTTTGATTTGTCTTGGACAGTATCTTAGGGTTCTCATACCCTATTTTACAACAAGATAAGTTATTTACTTCATTGATTTCATTATTTCATCGATTGTATGTGTGTATGCTTGCATGTTCACCATGTCCGGCTAATTTACTTGTGTGTTTGCTTAGATCTATGAAACCTAAGTATTGAATATTGATTGGTTGTCTCTTATCTTAATTGTAATTGGCTTAGGATTTCAATAGGCCATCGTTGTGTTTTTAATGCTTGAGTAATCGTTGTGAACCTTAGTTTATGATCGCCTAGAGTAATTGTAGGCTAAATATCCAAAGATAACCTTAGAGTTAGTTTATAAATCCTAGAGATTTTGTAGGCAATAACCTTAAGGTATTCTCAAAGAGTTAGGGAGAAAAGCATGCCCTACGACCTTAGAAGACACAACGCGTTAAGAATAAGGACGTGACAATTCAACCATCAATAAAAGATAACTAGGGAGTAATAGTATCTAGGTAAACACATTTTTAATCATCATACGAGCACACATCAATTAGACATAGACTACCCCTTAGCTTAGTTAATTAGATAATTAGATAGTAGAGTAATCGGTAGAAGTACCACCCCCCAAATCCAATACCCCGAGATCGTACCTTTTAATTTTCTAAAAAATATAAAAAAAGATAAAAAAATAATCTTCCTCAACCCCAACCTTAGCGTAGTAATTTCTAACTAGCGTTCTTATTCCCCTAGAGAACGATATCAATCCCGAGGCTTACCCTAATACTACACTACAACGATTAGGTTCACTGCCTAGGTGGTGGAAAAACTTGCTCAAAGAAAAGGAAGTTTCCTTTGACCCCGAACGTGCGTTGTACGCGTATCAAGTTTTTGGCGCCGCTGCCAAGGAATAGAATAGCTAGTTAGATTTTTATCTCGTTTAGGTTCCCTTGCTTGATTCCTATCAAGTAAGATTTTTTCTCATTTTTAGCTTCCTTGTAGTCTATCCCCCTTCTTTGTGCTTGTGTTCGTTAAACCCTTTTCATTTGTCGCTATGGCAAGTGAAATTGCATTTGAATCATTAACAAATGAGAAACAATTGAATTTCACAAATTGGATTGCTTTTTATTGTTCTAATGAATTTGTGAGTGATCTTAGAGATATCCAAAAGGAGACGGGTGTAAGGTTGGATGGATTTGATAAATTTTGTGCTTGTGTGACTTCTATTCAACGATCATTGTTAGAATCAACTCCTTTTAGTGAGACCCTCTGGAAAAAATTTGAGAAAAGCCTCCTAACCATAAACCATTAGTTGATTGATCTTAGGCACCATGATCAAAAAGACCTAGTTTTTAAGAACATGGAACCTAAACCCGAACAAGATTGTAAGCTGGTTAGAGTTGAACTACCTAGTTGCATGTGTGGGATAGATTTCAAAACATATGTCACGCATGA
>OU343220.1:1801385-1938748 GCA_910596185.1 Chrysanthemum makinoi
ATTTCTTTTTAAGAATATTAAAGCGCCATTGGTGAGTGAAGATAAGACATCATTTTCAAGGAGATGGGTGAGTTTATCTTAGAAATCTTGGATGAAAGCGGCGATAAGCAGGCATGACCCAAACTCCAGAATACCTTGGCGGTGAGTGGGATGAGGAGTTTAGCTATAACGGACTTTAGCTGGGTGGGCCTCAAGTAGTTTGAATCTTATGGCCGGGGGCAATGCCTCTTGAGGGCATGAAATGAAAGCGCTTCTCCCGATTCAAGACCAAATTGGTGTCTTCACGACGAGCATGTGGTCTAGATGAGAGAGGCAGTGA
Source organism: Chrysanthemum makinoi (assembly GCA_910596185.1). NCBI lineage: Eukaryota > Viridiplantae > Streptophyta > Magnoliopsida > Asterales > Asteraceae > Chrysanthemum > Chrysanthemum makinoi. The sequence goes on from OU343220.1 coordinate 1,801,705, forward strand.
AAAGAATCTCCATAAACCAAAATGATCCATAAAACTTCCATAGACTTCGATCATGTCATGAAAAATAGCCATCATGCACCTTTGGAGCGTCGGGGCATTGCATAGCCCAAAGGCATGGTGGTAAGCAAAAGTTCCATAAGGGCATGTGAAAGTGGTTTTCTCGATCGCCTGGTCGTCGGGGATTTGAAAATGGAGAAATCGAGAAAGCAATAGAACTCATTTCCGCTAAGCGTTGGCATGCGATCCATAAAGGTAGCGGGAAATGATCCTTCTGTAGCATCATTCAACTTTCGGTGAGTCGATACACACACTCTCTCCATCCGGTGACAAGGCGTAGAAATCAATTCATTATCTTACGTTGGCAATGGCGGTCATTCCACCTTTCTTGAACACAATGGATAGGGCTAACCCATGAGCTACTCGGAGATGGATAAATGATTTGGTCGAGAAGTTTAAGAACTTCCATTTTGATAACCTCATGAATTTTCGGATTAACCCTACGTTGTTGTTGAATAACGGGTTTGCAATCATCTTCCATTAAGATCTTGTGAGTACAAAGCGAGGGTTTATGCCTTTGATATCGAGAAATTTGCCAGCGATGGCACTTTATGTTTTACGAAGAATCTCTCCAAAGTGCGGTTTTCTCATATCTTTCAAGTTTTTAGCAATGATGGCGGAAACTTGTTGGTTCTTCAAGCGTATTCAAGATGAGGAGGTAAATCTTTGAGCTCGGCTCGAAGGTTTTCATTAGCCATTTGTACTTCTTTGATTTCTTCAATCGTAATCTCTTTGAGGAGGAGTGCGGTGAGCGGATCTTCATTCAACAATTGCTCAGATAAAGAATATCTCCCTCGAATCATAAAAATCTTCATCAATTCCGGTGGAATCGATTACGTCATTAGCAAAAACTCATGATCTCTTCCAAAGCGAAATCACCTCCCTCGAGATGGGATAAGAGGGGAAAAGTCGACAATTATAGGCTCGGTGGTTCAACATTTTTGAGTAATGGTGGGATTGCCACCCATAAAATCAAGAAGCTTTTGAGCATACTCCTCGTGCAATATCGAGAGCGTCAATTCGATTAATAGAAGCATCATCATAGTTGGAGGAGTATCTCGAAGGATGGTTAATGTTAAAGGAAACGGTTTCCTTATGAGATCGTAAAGTAATTTCTCCTTCATAGCGTCAATCATCGCATACGGACCGTTAGTAAGAAAGGTCTCGATAAAGGCACTTTCGGGAATCAGCATCAAAGTCAACGACAAGCGAAGTCGGCGGAAAATGTAGTGGTCCTACTTTCCCATAGACATCCTCGGCGATTCCTTTGAATAGAGGTTGGCGGTCCTTGAGTTCAAGAGTTATCTTAGTAGGAGTGAGATCGGGAAAGCTTGTTATAAATCGAGAGGCATTAAGTTAATACTCGCACCAAGATGGTAGGCGGAGCATTTCACAATTCAGGCTCACAAGGATAAGAAATTTGCGAGTCTCCTAACTTTTGGGGAAGTTTCTTGAGAGCACCATAGAGCAATTCTCATTCAGCGGTGTTTTGCAATTTGGCCAACTTTTCCTTATTACTCACTAAATTTTTGATCATGGCGGCAAATTTGGCATGAGGAGTAAGCGTCGGTGTACGATGTTAAAATTCAAAGATTGAGCGATCTCAACAAATTTCTCCATTTGGTTTTCGGTTTTATCACGAAGATTTTGATCATGAAGTCTTGAAGGATAAGGAAGTGAAGGTTTAAAAGTAGTCTTGAAACAGGGTTCGGGTTCGGTCTGAACTCTACGGAGGTGGGGCCAGTCTTGGGTTGCACATTTTCTTTAGTAACCACGGGTTCTCGTTCCTCTCTCACCGTGGTAGGAAGCGATGGTCCATCATAAGCCTTACCACCAGGTGTGGTTGGCTTTTCAACTCACGCCGGGTTGGGAATGGTGTCACTTGGAAGAGATCCGATCAGGAGTTGACTTATCTCCACAAAACAACATTCAACATGTTCTCAAGTTTATTACTGCGAAGCATCAATTTGTTGTTGAAAGTCGAATCTCATTCCTAAACTCATTGCTTTGTCTACAGAACGAAGATTGAAACTTCGTTTCTCAAACTTATCGATTTTGCATAGTGTGGATGGTAGCATTATTGTCTTGGCGAGCGTAATTTGTGAATTCATTAGAAGGCGGCGAGACTTGATAGCAGAATTTTGATATCCTTGATTGTAATTAACTCCTTGATTTGGGTATTGATTTGGTGGGGCTTTGAATTGGTTTTGAACATTTGGTCCACGAACTTGATTGATTAAAGCGAGTTTGATTGTTCGATTGAGAAAATCCCGGAGGTCCCATTTGATTACTAACACGAGGGTTTGGTTCAACTTGAGGGCGGTATTGGTTACCCTCAGTTCTGCATTAGCCGAAAGGATTACCATCGGTAGCAATTGTAGTAAGCATGCGGGCCACCACAAGTAGTCTGAAATCGATTCCACGCTTTGACTTGGCGGGTGGAAAATTAATCTTAGCGGTCTTAATCTTAACCAAAGCTTGTATCATATCCGTAAGCTTATCAATCCTAGCATCGATTGCTAGGCGTATTTTAAATAAGGCGAGGATGATGGTGTAACACTCCTTAGGGCAAAAGATTTGCCATTGAGTCTGAACTTTAGATTTGTGCTCAATAATCGACAAGGCATCTCTCGTTGATCGGGTCAACAAATTACCACGCGCGGCGGCATTGAGAGAGTCTTGATCGAGTCTCATTCAAACCGTTATAAAAGCGTGTCAAGTTGGTGTAACTTCGGAAAAACCATGATGGTGACATTGCCTAAGCAAATCTTTGAATCGGTCCCATGCCTCACTAAATGATTCATCAAATCTTTGTGTGAATTTTGTTATTTCATTTTTAAGCTTGTTGTTTTAGGCGGTGGGAAGAATTGTTTCCGCAATTGACACTAAATTCTCCCATGTGGTTATCGATCGAGGGTAGTTTTCGAGCCAAATCCGGACTGACGCTCAAGTGAAAATGGGAAGAGTAGAAGCTTGATTGCCTCTTCAGGAGCGTTACGTTACGATACTGCGTAGGCGTGAGCTTGTTGAATCGTCGGTTATGAGAGGATCGTCTCTCGAATCCGTAAAATTGGCTTGATGAAACCAAATTTATCAATCCGTGTTTAAGCTCAAAGTTATGAAGCGATTGAGGGACGGCGATGGCTTCTCCATAACCCTCGGTGGGTGCTTGTAGTTGCTCTAGCATGGATCGGTTGTCCATACATTTCGATGATGGTTGGGTTGGGTTGGCGGGATTAGCGGTTTCAAGTATGATGCAAGTATTATTAGAGCGAGTGCGCATGCACTTTCAAAAACCAAGGCAATTAAAAGCGAGCGGTATTGAAAACGATTGCGCTTACCAATAATCCCAAGTGAATAAATCACCTATATAAAGACAAACGCGGCGGAGAAGCTTTTAGGTCGTGACTTATTAAAAACCAGCTTCTTCGGCCGCGAATTTAATGTCGGTAGATCCTTATACCACCATACGGTTTGTTTATCAGATAAAGATAAATAAATTCACAAGCGACACAAAGGCAAGTTTTTGATCTTTAGTTCAGGAACTTATTAATGATAACACCTCAGTTGAGAATGTTATATAATTGGTGTCTTCTATTTATTAGCAAAAACACAAGAGAAAATCTTTTTTGTATTTTTAATATGATATATATATATAAAAGAAAAAGGAAAATATTTTTTACTTTTTATATTTTATAGAAAAATAGTAACTTCACGAATGAAGGATCTGACTCCTAATCGTCAAACCTCAAGCGATATTGTGGTGACACAACCTCCACGGCCGTGGCAAAATTTAGTTAAAAAGAATGCCAAACTGCCAAGTTATCTCACACAAGCTAGCCACTTGTGAATGACTAACCGTAAGAAACTTAAAAGCGTTCGGAAACGATTGATCTTGAAGGCTTAAGGGTATGTGTGTATGGATAAAAACAATATGATATCAAATCAATAACCACAAGTAATAATTTAAAATCCCTTTAGGAAAAAGGATAATGAATCAAAACCCGTGAGTGATAGTGATCTGGATTAGGAAATCGAGTCGTTTCCCAGCGAGGTGTGAATGGAACAGCGTCGTTATTGGTTAGTTATTAAAATGCTTTCGATGTTTTGGATTTTTATTTTAACTTAACGGGGAATGGGAAAACAATTAAGGAAAATTACACTACTGGGAAATCCTAAATCAGATTTAAAACCAAATTTTCCAAATTTAACTTTAGGAATGCAAATTTATTTTTCCTACACTCTAAATGATAAAAGATAATTTAGAAAAAAAAAGCAGAATATATAATTATTTTTTTTTTTTTTTTTAAACTAATTTAACTAATTAAAGTTTAAACTAAAATTTAAATGACAAACTACAACTAGTGACAATGACTATTAAGCTAAGAGAATAATTCTAAAAAGACTTAACAAGCACCATACGAATAATTAAACGTAGCTTAAACTAAGAATATAAGCTAAAAAAAAGAGGAAGAATAGAACCAGGTGATTTTTACGAGAGAAATACCACCCAATCTTATAAACTAAATAAATTATTAAAGTTTATTTCCTTATTAACTTTAATTATGCTAATTAGTTAAATAAAGTTTAAGCTTTATTAACTAAATAACTTAATAAAAGTTATTAAATTTATAAACTTTAATGATTTTAAACATAAGACCCAAAGTAAGCTCCACTATGAGGTAGGATGGGATTACACAAACAAAATCAAAACTTTAAGGGTTAGCACAAATATATAAATATAAGATTTTTATAATAAAAGGCTAAAATAAAAGATAAACTAATCTTAATAAATCAAATCTTAACCACCAAACTCTCTCAAGGAGATATGTTTCCCACAAAACTAATTTGGGTATTAAGGTCAAAGATTTAACATATAAGATATTTTTAAGCAAAGAAAAGAAGAAAGTATTAAATAACTAAACAAATAGGAAATTTAAAATAAAATAAAATAAAATAAAAAACTAATTAAAAGAAAGAAAATAATTTCGGATTTTTAAATAATGGAAAGGAAATAAATCAAGGAAAAATATCAAATGAACTCCGAAAATTCCAAATATTTTTAGAAACCTAATAAAAGTGATAGAAACTCACGAGAAAAGTTTTAGAATTTTGGATTAAATAAGTATTTTATTTCGATTTTAATGTTTAAAATAGCAAATAAATCAAAATAAATAGTAAACTAGTTCAAAAAATATGAAAAATTCACACTATCTTAAGAAAACTATGAAAAACTACCAGAAAATATAAAAAATATTTTTTGGCGTTTTTCTATTTTTAAAAAAAATTGAAACAGTTTTTAAGAGAGCGAAGCAGGATTTTGATTTTTAAAATACTAAAACAACTCAGAAAATTCGAAAAGTGGATGGCGAAAATAAAATATATTTTTGGATTTTTGTAAAAAAGAGCGAGATTTTTAGAGACTTTTACTATTTTTAAAACAATAAAATAAAAGCGTGAACTTTAATAAAAATAAGCAATAAAAAAAACTAAACTGTTATAAAAATATAAATATGATATGTTGGCGTACGGGCGTATAAAATACACTCACACAATCTTACTATAACTCAACTCTTCATGGCATATTTTATAAAAAGTTTTATAAAAATAAAATAAAAGAAAAAGATTAAGAGATGAGAATAATAAAGATGCAAAGATAATAAATAGATGAACTAACTTGCAAGAATTAAATAAAACTTTTATAAAACTAAATAAGCATAAAAATTACAAGAGTTTGGGTACAAAATTAAATAAAAGATAGTCTAAAATGAGGTGAGGAGGTGGGTTTATATAGAGATAGTTACACTTGGCCTTATAATATTTCATAAAGACCCTAAACTATTTAACTTGGTACAAAAATCCTCTCACAAACTTGTCCTCCAAGTTTAATATATCTGGCTTATAGCGATTTCATTTTTCATTTGGATTTTGATTGGGCTTACGTGGACTCTTTTAGGCTCTTGATTGGACTTTTGATGGGCTGCGTTGGGCTTCAATGGACTAGCAGCTTTGATGTTGGGCCTCGTTGGTGTTGGACAGTGATGGACCTTGGGAGCAGCAGCTTTGGCACCAAAAAAATCATACAACAAATATGTCATTAGTGGGATTTGAACACTTGACCTCTTGCTTAGCAAACATGTCTCCACTAGACCAAGAGTCTTTTTGTGTTAAGTGTTGCATTTAATTTTCCTTTAGCCTCCCTTTTCTGCTGTTCCATTTTTCTTTCTTTTCTTTCTTCTATTTTTATTTTTCTTCTTAATTAATTAATTCTTCGTTTGGTCTTTAAAATTTTCTTTTCTTGCCTCGATGCTCCAAATAAAATTATCATTAGACTCATAACCGTGCTCCTTCCATTCTGCTTTCGTTTGTGTCCATTTTGTCTTCTTTTTGTCCATTTTATAATAGGTTGCACATACATAAACACAAAAAAAACACAAATATTTATGGCTTTAGGGGTTAGTTTTTGGTCTTTTGGTCGGTTTGATAAAGAAAAAGGTATATGTTTTTACATATAAAAACCAGGAGAGTTGAAAAAGAATAGAAGGTTGTATCCGGGAAGAGAAGGCATTCACTTGTTCTTTCAAATCCTTTTTCTTTGGACCTTAATCACTACAACCGAGCCTCAGGATGCAACAATCAAAGAAGATAGCGGAGATGATATGTGTCTCCATATGTTCTGAGATGATGAGACCTGGGAGAGTCTGAGTGTTCCTCCTCTTGCGATGTAGCTCCTCCTAAGGCTGCCAATCATCACCTTCTCTACCATTTCACACCACCATGGCCAGTTCCTTCATCATCCTCACCACCTCTGGTATAGTGGTGATGGGTTTAGCAAACCCTAGGGTGTATGGCTGATTAACATGCGTGGTGCTCCTAAGGTGATGCCAGGAGGGCTCCCAAAGCCATAAAGGATTGATGATGGATAGGAATGAGATGGGTTAGGAAACTTGTGTTTGGGGTAGGTTGTTGGTAGTTGTTTTCGGTTGATGTAGTGATGTTTGTACTCTACTTCATGGATGTAGTTTCTTTGCACTCGGTGTAGTTTTGTAATAATAATAATAATCCATGTTTTCCTTTATCTTAAGTGTTCCACGCATCATCTTGTTCTACTAACTCATTATCAAAGCCAGACATCTTGTCCATCATAATGCTCAAAATCGAAAGATAGAACTTGTTGCGGTCATGTGCCTTGAACACCCACTATCACGTATATCCTTGATCTAACCTCCTTGGATGTTCGCGCATAAGAGTAAAGAGTTAGTTTCTTTTGGGGACCCAAGCCATAATTGACTTGGATGCGCCTGGTATCAATATAGTTAATTCTATCAAAGGTCATTGATACACCATTGGGATTGGTTGTAGAGGTACTTCCTTTAGGTTTCCATTCCCAGCGTCTTTGAGGCCTTCTGACATTGCCCATGTCCCCCACTTTTCTTATTGAAAACCCTTGCGGTGGTAACTTTGAATGGCGATGGTAGCTGGTTTGGTTTCTTTAGGTACCCTTTGTTGGTTATTATTAACCCTTTTAGCTTGAAAGGTTCTTTTTCCTGTTTGTGCAAATTTTGTAAAACTTGTTTTGGTGTTTGCACTTTTAGCAGTGACTTAGGGTGGCGATGTTACGGTTTTTGCGATGGCAAGTGTTTTGAGGCAACTTCTAAGTTGAGCGCTCTTGGGACCATTTTGCAATTAGAATTAGGGTGTACATTTTGTTGATATATGTTAGTCACCACCCTTTTATACCCATAGACTTCCGCCCTCTGACATGATAGTCACAATAAGCATGTAAATGATCAAAACTACCACATATATAGCATGCCTTATTATTCATAACAAAATTACTACCTAGTTGTTGAGATTTAACATGATTCCAACTCCTCTGGTTACCCCTAGGATTTGTGGGCTTGTTCCTATACATCTCGATACGCAGGTTGGTCTAGGTTTATTAGCGGTTTCCTAGGTTCCTGCTGATATTAACAACTTTTGGGATAGTAGTCTCTACATTCTTTTTAACATTCTCATCAACAACTGATGAGTCACTAGCACTCTCAAAAACATCATTATCAAGCACTTCCTCCTCTTCACTTGTGTCCTTTAAGGACCATCTATTCAAGTTCATTAAAGTCTTAAAGCACGTCAAGGCTAAATCTATACACGGAGGTGATGGACACCCCTTAGTGGTGGAAGCGCATGATATTATAACCCATACCAGACTTAGCTTTATTATATATTTGAGCATTCCAAATTTTATCAATTGACATAGATTGATGATAGCATGTCTCTGATTAAATTGACATTTTTCAATTTTCTTTTGGAGTTTTTCAAGCTCCTTTTGGTATGCTTCATTCACGGCGGTTGTATGTTCTACCTCTCTCCGAAGAAGAATCATATCATCATTATAATTTGACTCATTTGCTTGATAGTGCTCTATTTGCTTTTCTATCGCCATAGCTCTCCTAAGATTAGCCGGTATAATTAGCGTATATATTCTTGCCTTTAGAGTATAAATCATTAAGAACTTCTTTAAGCGGCTACATGTTTTATAATAACTATCAAAGTTTTGTACCTCGAATCGAGAAAGCCATGAGAGCAAATTCGGTAGCAACAAAGAGCGACATCAAGATATTTCTTCTTCTTGTTCATCACCATGAAACTCCAATCATAGGTCACACCATCAATAGCGAGTTGCCTTTGGTTCTTCCCGATTGGTCCGCTTCTTTTGCTTGTACCAAGTAGACACATTTGTCCTTGGTCTTTGGTATTCTACATTCTCTAGAAAAATGTCCAGTGGCGGGTTAAAGCACTCCCTTTCTTCTTATCAAAACTGCGGTTATCATCACCATTAATGTGGATAGGCTTGCGATCTTCTTGTAGAATTTACTATCCCTCATGCTAAGAAGAGCTATCTGCCATTTTATATCCATCTCCTCCAAATCATCTTCATCAATTTGATCTATGTCTTCATGAGTTAAGGCAGGCCATCAACTTGTGTGGAGATAAAGCATAAAAGGTAGGATCTCAATACTAGCAACCTTCTGCTTTGAACTGCGGTGGTAACATTAACATTACGGTGGAAACTTTAGAACCTACGATGGCAATATCATCATCACTTTCATCTTGAATCATCACTTTGTCAGCGAATTTGACAACAATGCCAAGCTACTAGAGCTTGTACCAAGTTTCCACACTTGACAACCTTTGCTCAATAAGTTTGAAGTTGTTGTAAAGATCATTGAGCTTCATTGTTTCTATATGCATTTTGTTTTCCCAGCAGGTAACATTGGTTTGAAACTCGAGAAGGCAAACTTCTTAGAAACTTCAAATTGAGGTCTTCCTTTTCAACCTCAATGCCAACTCGATTAAATGTGTAACAATCTTCGAAGTTTGGTAAAAATGCTATCAAGTGAGTCGCTTGAAGCGGAAGTTTTCATAACTTTGCTTTAACAATGTCTTCTGTGTCTTTTTTGTTGCATCATTACCACCAAACAACGAGCAAATCTCTTCAAGCGGTTCTTTAGCGATCTTGAATTTGTTGAATGCAATAATCGGTCTCTAGGAAGAGTCATGACGCAGACTTCTAGCTTTAAGATCATTCTTCTTTGAGCTTTTTAGCATTTGATTCGGGCACGAAACTTTCACAACATCACATGTCACCAACTTTTGAAGTAGTGGTCCGCAGTTTGAAAGAATCACCAAGTTGAATAATCTCCCATAGAGCATAGTCATGTATGAGGAAGTATTGCTCAATCGGTTATCCTCACATCTCAAACTCATTAAGCAAGCTTAGGAGTCTAGGTGTAGAATAAGAGTTTGATTGGTTGTTTTCCATCTCCATTGAATTGAGTGAGTGAGTCAAGCTAATTTCTTGGATCTTCTAAAACAAAATATCGGAACCTTGGCTCGATACCACTTGATGGATCTAAGACTTACTTGTCAATGATATTGTATGATATTATCATGGCGGAATTTACTTAAGTAATACTTAGAAGGCGAATTGTATGATGTATGAGAATAAACACAAGTTAACACAAAACTCAAGCTCCAATATTATTAATGAATAATACAAGTGATCTTAACTTATCACTAGGGTTACACCTTGAAGCTTTTGTAGGTAATATTGTAATATGATACGTTACTAAGACAATGACCTAGGATCTCCTTTATATACAAGAAGTCCTTTACAAGATAAGTATTAAAGCTAACATAATAGAATATACACAAGATCTATTACTTATCTAGGCAGCGTTTAACCTTATCATAAAAGCGATAGCGGTGGTAATGAATAACTATGATGGGAATACGTTTCCACTAGTGCTAAGCGATGTAAACCACAACTATCCATGGTAGCGGATTATTGCGGTCTTTCTCAACTTGTTGAGAATATTCTTGACTTCGGACGATCTGATTGGAGGATGTCGGTTGTAGGAGTCCATCGAGATAGGCGAGGTTGAAAAGCGAAGGAAGCGGTGGCAAGGCGTTAAGTCAACCAACAAAGGAAGAATCCTCCCTTATCGGATAGAGGCATGTAGGCGAGAAGAGTCTTTGAAAGTTTGTGAAGTCACCTTTGAGTTGAGATGAATCATGGAGGTTCATGGTAAGCAGTTTTTCCTTATAAAACATGTGAAGTGATAATTTGTCAAAATTAACTTAACCCTTATGCATTGTATTGGTCATGAGCCTTCGAGAAATGAAGTAGCTGAATGCTTTAGCTTGTCACCAGATTGTGGGTCATGTCACCCCCCCCCCTCAATGGAAAGGTTTGATAGACAATATGTCCATTGAAAGGGTTTGTGATATGCATGAAAATGGTGTAGCGAGGCATGTAGTACTGGATAATCACTTAAATACCAGAACCAGGGAGTTGCTTAGGGTTGTGACCAAGGCTAGACAGGAGATGGATGTCATGTTGGAGAGAGAAAAGAACAGGGACCAAGAGTATATTGAGCTGGAGGCTAAGTGTAACAAAATTGAGAGGGATGTTGAGAAGAACCCTATCTTCCTAGACCTTCGTGGAAAGGTAGCCCGTGGCAGTTGAAATTGGCAAGCTTAAGTTGGAAGAAGCTAAGGTTATCACTCTGGTGAAATCTTTGCTTGAGGCAAAATGTCTTTGGGTTGGAAAGTGAGAGGGCTAGGCTTCGGAGATAGAAGTTAAGTTAAGGGAGGAAGTTGATGGCTTGCGGATGAGGTACAAGATGCGGCGAAAGGATGCGTCTGGAGGTTGTCGAAGGTGGTGCCATACATAGCCATGGAACTCTACGGTGATGAGTTGGGAACACAGATGTGGAAGGTCATCAAATCGGCTATTTTTCATGGGCGTTGCTTGGCATTGGAGGAGGCTACCAAAAGCAGGCAGTGGACCTCTCAAGATTGAATGCTACCGTCCATGTCTAAAGTTGAATCTCGATGAGGCGGGGAAATGCATTTCGCATTGCGAGTACTCCTTCTTGAAGCTACCAAAGATCCTATGGCACCTTTAGAAGACCTCCTTTCGAAGCCTGCATTTGAAGCCTCGACTCCTACCAAGAAGGCGATTAATGCCAAGCCTACCTCAGTTCAACCGTCTCTGACCCCCTCCCTACAAAATCAGGAATGAAGGCTACCGTGTTGGCAGTAATTCGGTTTCAAGGGTGGCATGTACCATTTAAGACAATTTATCTTATTTGACAATGCTTGTCTTGTTCTCTAAACAATTTAACTATTTGTGATGCCTTGGGCCAAAACAACGTAATTGGGGCTGGTCCCTTAGTGCGGGGCATTAGCCCTTATTTTGAATGATAAAGTGTGGGAGAGTACCTCTGCACACTTAGCTATTATTTGTGTTTGTCTTGTTAACTTCTCGTAAGCCATTTTTCCAACGCTTAAGTTTTACAACCTAAGGTTAGACAACCTCATTGTGTGTAAATTGCAACACCAAGAATATAATGACCAAATTTGATCATTGATAGAGGGTCGCGACCAACTCTATCTCAAATCCTTTAAGTTGTATGACTTTGTACATATTTTTACAAGCGCCATAAACTACTATGAGAGTTAATGTGAATGTTTAAGTAAGTAAATGATAAAGTTTATTACACCTTGAGCCATTTTATTGACATTGAAACTCATAAGCGACTTGGTTGAACAAATCTTTGTGTTTAAGAAAGCGGAAAGATTTGTGGGAAATCTCTTATTTATCATTGAATTGGTAGAGAGGATTACATCATTCTTGAAATGAAAACTAAGACAACTACCAATAATGTTTGCTTTCCTTTGAGAAGCTTCTAATTACAAAATTAAAAAGTAAAAGTCCTTTTTAAACATATAATTTTGAAATTTCGTTGCCATTCCATGTTACGTCGATGGGTTCTCAGAAGAGTGGCCAAGTAGGCTCTGTTCTGTAGGCCTCGACCATGTAAGGTCCTTCCCAAGTTGGTCCAAGCTTTCCCACGGTATTCTGCTTTGCTTGCCTTTGTTGAGGCATAGCACATATTCCCCAGGCTTGAAGGTGGAAGGCCTAACCCTTTTGTTATAGTAGCCTTCGATCTTATGCTTGTGTATGGCTTCTCGGATGGAGGCTATTTCTCTTCTTTCCTTTAGTATATCAAGGTTCTCCACGATCCTTTCATCGTGCAGGAGGCATCATACGTTGCCACATGCTCGTTATGTACACAGTTCGAAGGGATAACAACTACATTCAGGTATGTTAGGCTAAAGGGGGTTTCACCCTTGCTTGACTTAGGGTGTGTCGATGAGCCTATATACTACTGGGGAGTTAGTCCACCCATCCATGGTGAGTTAGGTCCTAGCCTTTTCTCGATCCCTTTGGCGATGTCTCTATCGTAACCTCCACCATTCCGTTACCTTGTGGATGATAAATGGATGTCGAGATTGTTTTATGTTAAGCCCTTGGCGAGAAGTGGTAGAAGACTCCTTGACAGCGCTTTCCATTGTCGGATATGATGATGTGTGGAACTCGAATCGCGCATACAATGTGCTCCCGCACAAACTTCTCGATTTTTCCCAGTAGCAGGCTAAAGGTTTAGCCTCTACCCTAGTGAAGTAATCACTTCGCCACCGGCAAAATTTGACTCCTCAGGGAGCCATAGGCATAGGTCCCTCTGATGTCAATTCCCAGAGAGAAGGGCCATCGGATGTCACACTTGTCATGTCTTTCTTGGCATCTTGGAAATGTTTGAGAGTATCGACAAGCTTCACATTTGAGAATGATTTCCGCATCCACATGCATGAAGGCTAATAATAGCCAACTTCATTATTTTGAGACAAGCTGATCAAGGTCACGCATGGAGGCGCAAGATCCTTCATGGACTTCAACGATAATGCTTTCGTAGCTTTGTTTGGGTCCCACATCTTAAACAAGGTGATAGAAATGACCTTCTATATAGGGTTTCCCATTAGCGAGTCTTGTGGGGACTTAACCCAAATTTTCCTTGCTAGCTTAGGATCTTCAGGGAGAAGACCGCTTATCAAATATTCCCTGATGGGAGTCATCTATGTCTCTCCTTCTTCGTGAACCACCTCTGCAACTTCCTTGTGAATGATGGACCTTCGGTAAGACTTGACTAGTACTTCTTTGGTGAGATGATGAAGGCCATAGAGGCATTGCTTAGTGCATCTGCCTTCTTGTTTTGATTCCTCTGAACATGTTAGATGGTGTAGGAGTCCGAAACTTTCAATCTCCTTTTTCCAAGTCTTGTTTGATGACGGGCTGCTTTGCTATACGAGCACTTGTCTTGGTTAAGCTACTAATTGGAGTCTGAAAGCAATGAGGGCTTTGACTTCCATATCTTTAGCTAATGTCGGAGGCACGCTAATAGGACTTTGTACTCCATTGTTTGTGGCTTCAAACTCAAAACAAAGAGCATATGTATGCTCGCTTCCGTCGAGTGACCAACATTAGACACGCTCGAACCATGGGTTGGATACTCGATGCGTATAAAGTTTCCGGTAATCATGTACTTGAGTGAGCTTAGCTTTGGGCCCTTCCTTTTACCGGCGGATGGAAGGTGTTTACTGAAAGTCTGCGAGAATTTTCCCTTTAATAGAGTTTCGACCCTTAAACTCTATTGGTGCTCGCCAAGTTCAATAGCCCATTTAGCCGCCCTCGGACTTTTTAGGGCTTTGAAAAGATGCGTTTGAGTGGCTTGTCGGTTAAGATTGTGATGGATGGGCTGGAAATAGCGTCGAACCTCCTTGCCTACGTAGATTAGGGCTAGTATTAACTTTTCCAATGTTGGGTAGTTGATTTTAAGCCCCTTAAGACCTTGCTAAACAAAGTAAATGGGGATGTTGTTAGTCTCCGTTACGCCATAAGAGCTGCGCTAATACTCTCCATTGAGGATGCTAAGTACATGAACAACACTTAGCCTTTGATTGGGGTAAGTTTTGGAAGGATTTCGATGAACTCCTTCATCTTACGAAGAAGCGACTACATCCTTATTCCGAAAAGTCTTCTTATCCAGCATCCCTGAGTGTTTTGAAGAATGGTAAGGATCACATCGACCCCGCCGACAAAAATGAGACTTAGAGCCCACTTCCCAGACTCTGCACATCTTTTAGACACTTAGGGGCTTGGAGATCTGTAATCTCCTTGACTTTGTAGGGATTAGCCTTTACCTCTTGCTTAGTAATCAAATTCCCTAGGAATTGCCCCTCTTCGACACCGAAGGAGCATTTCTTAGGGTTCAGCTTCATGTTAATCCCCCGAAGCTGGTCAAAAGTTTCATGTACATCAAGGAGTAGGTCCTCCTCCTTCTTGCTTTTGATAACCATGTGTAGTCAGCGTATGCCCGATATTTACGCCTATTTGTTTGTTGAAGGCTTTATCTATGAGGCGTTGGTAAGTTTCCATGCGTTCTTTAATCAGGAGGGCATCTTTATAACGGTGGAGACACTTTGATTATGTAGAAGGTTGTCTTCTCTTAGTCCTCCTTTGCCATCGGATCCGATGATACCCTTTGTAGGCATCTAAAGCATTTTAGCCGGAAGCTTGCGGATTCTACCTTCGATCAATTTACGGTAGGGGTAGCAATCGCCGGGCATGCTTTGTTGATGTCGATGAAGTCAAGCGCGCATCCTGCAAGTCACTCTTTTGACCATTAGTGGGTTGGCTACCCAAGTTTGGTATTTAACTTCCCTTAGGATACACCTTGTGTTAGTTAGTCAACTTCTTTCGCGGTTTGCGTTTCTTTCGGGGCGGGGCTCACTCGCTTTATTGGCTCAATGTGTTTGTACTCATTGAGTTTATGTTCGTTCGAAGAATTTGTCCGTCTATCGGCAATGTTCTTGGGACCCTGTCAAATCGAGAATATTTCCAAGCAAAAATATCAAGGTTAGTCATGGCGGTTAAAGTGAGCTTCACCTTGAAATAAGTAGGGAGTTGTTTTCCTATTACCACCGTTTGTTGGGGTAGCTAGGGTTAACTACGACTCGCTCCTCGCATCGTCGCGACTTAGAATTGCTATCCGGGCTCCTCAGGTCTTTTTTGACACCATATACACCACTTATCCGCCTAAATAAATCATGGAACTTAATAGCGGCATGTATGGTGGAAACAACAATGCCCATCTTTTGCATAGTTGTTCTCCTATTAACAAGTTATAAGGAGAGTCGACGACTATGGCGAAGGTGAGTGTCTCGCGGGATAAGGGCGCTTCTCTATGGTGATTTCCAGCGGTACTTCTCCCGGGGGCCACGAGTGCTGTCGGAGAACCCTACCGAGGTGTTTCGAGTCCACCCTTCGTGAGCGTATGGATGACTTGAGCTTAAGGAAACAATGCTCATAAATGATCTCACAGGAGCTTCCACAATCCATATATGCTCGATTTACTTCCATTTGAGATTAGTACCTTGATGACCGCGGGGTCGGTCGATGGTGTACTAGGATGGAAGGGAAGGTTATTTCTCCTACGCTTCCCAGCTCCCTATCTGCTTCCTTCCGTTTCAAGGTTGGATCATTCCTATGCATTATTAGTATTGGAGCCTCTGCAAGGGTAGCCTCCTTCTTGTTCCCCTTCCATTCACCCAGTTGGGTGTCGGATAACTTGTCTTTTCCCTTTTTGATTCCCTTAACGGATGTGCTAATTGGGACCGTCGCACTCTTGATCTGCTTCTTTAGCTCTCTGTGGTTGTTAGTGTTGTGTCCATGGTCTTCATGGAAATGGCAGTACTGGACATGTCCACGGCTTTGCCGTCGACATCCGAGGTGGTGGATCGAAGGACTTTCGGGCTTTCTCGGTAGCGGGATCTCGGGGAGATTTGACCAAATTCGCCAAGAGTCCATGGTTCGAACCTTTGTTGTATGGAGTGAAGCGGTCTTTGTTCTTCTTCTTTTCTGGATCCTTCCGGAGGACCCTCGAGAGAATTTGTCGAAAGCTTCCTTTTGCTCTATTGGGCCCATTTCTTTGCTACTTCTTTGGACTCAATCGAGTGTAAGTCTTCTCCATCGATTGCCTTGTAAGTGGTGGGAAGATCTGGACAGGAATTCCACCAAGCTTAGCGTCAGAAGGCCATGTACAAAACACGAGATCCTCGATCTTAGTGCAAACCCAGAATTTGCAAAGTTTCATCGGTGTACCTCGTAACAAAGGCCCTTGTGCTTTCGTTATCCCTTTGCTTGATGGTTTGCACGGCTAGATGGGTCTTGGTGTATTTCTTCTGTTGGCTAAAGTGTGATCGGAACTTAGCTTTAAGGTCGTCTAGACTTGCATTGCTTCCCAACTTCTGTCCATTCCACCATATTCTCGCAGAGTCTCGGAGCGTGTAAGTGAACATGTGGCATGCTACGGGCATGACCCACTTTTGCATCTTGATAGCGCCTTCGAACAAGTGTAGGAAGTTATCAGGATCACCTTTTCTTTCGTAGGTGCCTATGTGAGTAGGCATCTTTACACTGATAGGTAGAGGGTAGTCTTCGATCCACTTCACGAAAGGTGTACAAGCTCCAGAGGCTTCGGTGTAGTATGGGTTGTATGGAGGTGGATAAACAGTTGTAGGGTTATATGGGTTAGGAAATGGTTGTGTGTAGGTAGGGTAAACTGTAGAAGGTTGGTACGAAGGGTTTACACCCATCGATTCGCGTGAGAGCGTGTCCATAGAATTTCTTGGTAACTCACGGTTGGGGAGAGGACCATTCGGAGGGTAGGTGTTATAGGTTTGAGTAAGTAGGTAGGGGTTCATTCTCGGAGGGGGTAACTGATTCATGCCAGAGTATGGAGGAGGAACTCTGACACTTGAAACACATGAAGGGAGTACCGGAGCCCCCATCCCTTCTCTTCCTAAATGGGCATAGGAGAGGGGTAGTTTTACCCTCCGTTTCCTACGGCTTGCTTCCTCAGTTGGAGTTCTCGCTCCTTCTTTCACCTTGCATTCTTTCCCTTCTTCCCGGGTCTCCTCTGGGACCTTCTTCAAAACCTACCTGATCCTTTCATTTGACCTTGATGGAAGGAGAACTATTTAGGGGCCCCTACTAACGGTCGAGGCCTCTTCTATTTTGATCTCTTCGTCATACTCCTCATTTGGAGTATTCCGGCTCTTTTCGCATTTCAGTGTTGCGAACCTACCTCTTATGAGCCCTTAGTAAAGAATCTAAGGCTTCAAAGTTTGCCTCACGGCGGGGCTAATATCGGAATAGGGTTAGCCGATGTTGGTGATGATATGCGGAGTGGTTTCCAAGCGAGATGCGTGTGGTGAAGGTTGAGGCGTTATGGGGCGAGATTATCGGTGTTAGTTGTGTTGAGAGAGGACGAGGTAGAGAAACTTGGTGGAGGTGTATCCTCTCTTCAGTTCCATCTTGCGGGAAAAGTAGTGTATTTGGTTAGGGTTTTAGGACTGGGTGATTCTGGGACTAATAGTAGTGGTCCCCTGATGGCCACTGATTGTACAAAATATTGCACTACTAGGCTTCGATGATGATCAAAGGTATGAGGGGTGTATGTTCCAGCCAAGACTTGTCTTTCACGAGAATAAGAAATCTGAAACACTACGTTAAGTGATTACATGCGGGGTTGGACCCTACGAACCACCTCCAGCGTGAGAGTAAGTATGAGTTATGGTTGTATAAGTTTGTGTAAGTAAAGAGATGAGTGTGAAATGAGCATACCATAATCCTTTGCCCGTCCAACCTATTTATAGTGGATGAAATAGGGTTGAGAGCATACGCATGAATGTGGGAGATCATGGGGGCGTCCCCATGATTGTGGGTAACCCTAGGGTTTAGTGACCTATGTTCCCGGACTTGATGGGAAGCGAGAGAGGGAGATCGTGGGTTTGACAAAGTTAGGAGGTTCCCTATCCGGTGCTTCTTCGACCATACCCACAGAGAAGGCAGGGCTTCGAATGGCGAAATCCCCGAGGTAACCTTGTGATAGCGAATGGTTTGGCGCTATGGATATTTTGGAATCCTAACTTGGGCCTTTGAATGGAAGGGCTTCGACACGTCTCGGAGGAGTGTCCTTCGAGCTACTCGGAGGGTACATCATCAATTACCATACAACTTATTGGCAAGTTGTCAACCATCAACGGATTTGAGATATTTTTACCTAAGCCGTTTGCTCATGGATTAGCCAGTCCTTTTGTTTAAACATGGTGGACCGATAACCTTTTGTTGTAACCATCTCAAAAACCATTTTTTGCTGTTAACTTTTGTTTCAAAATATTTTGCACTTTAACAAAAGTTTGTTGATTCTTTATTAAAAAGTCTTTCACTGGTTTTCTGTTGCAAGCAGTACTTTGGTTAAAGTACTGTTTGATGAGCAGTACTTTGATTAAAGTACCTATTTTTCAAAAATTTATATAATTAAGAACCATACCAGTATTTATGCATCTTCATCAGCCATAATTGTCCATTTAATGAATAGTTCAATGACCATGAGAGCTGTGTCATTCTCTTCTTCAACCTTCATACCATGATCTAGCATTCTTCTCATAAGATCTCTAGTCAGTGGATATCTTCTTTCTGCTAACATATGGATCATGGTCCCATCTTCCAGCTCCAAAATATGCACTCCAGATTCTTCAAAGAATCTCCATCTAGTAATCTCCCAAACATCTTTGTTTTGCCAGATTGCATCAGTGCTTGTTTCTTCAGTTTCCTAGATGGTTATGAGATCTCCAAGCAAGACTAAACCAATTCCATTTGATGGAATGTGTTCAAAATATTCTTGCACCAGTTGGTATAAATGATACAAATCCTCTCTGTTGATGATGTGCGATATGTCCCATAGCAAATTAAACACTCTGAAACTCCCATCTTCTCTGTGGAACATCAGATAATCTCCTTCCTTTGCTTCTACAACTTCAAATGTAGATATCTTTGACTTCTTTTCTGCAACATCTTTAGACTTAGGATGCTCAAAGTCTACAACTCTAAGATAATTCCTCAGCTCATCAACCGTATATGTTCTCAATTGAATCTTCTTTGATAACTGTTCTTCTTTAGTTGTTCTCTTTCTTTTTAAGCTTCTTTTTCTAACATCCTCCTTTTGCTTATCATTATCCTTAAAAGAAATAATACTATCAACTTGCTTTTGATAAACTTCTCTGACAGCATCATATAAATCTTTCATCTCTAAATATTTCAGCTTCTGTAATCCAGTATATCCTTGACCCTTTAGATAAGCCATCATGGCATTCCTCTCCTTAGCAATACTCTGAGGTCTTCTAGGTATAACAGGTTCAGGTTCTTTCACTGGTAGAGAAACCTCAGCATCATATTCAGTTTGAAACTTCTTAGCAGCTTCTTCATTCTTAGCCACTTCAATAGCTCTCAGTTCTGCCAAAGTTAGCTTCTTCTTCTTTGTTTCTTCCAATTTACCTTTACCTTTGTCTTTAGGATCTAACACTGGTTGAGAAGCTCGAGGTTGTTCTTTAGCAACACCTGGAATACTAACACCTCTTGGTCTTGATAGATTTTGAAATATTTGAGCAACAGTCTCATCATCACTTGCAGTGTGTTCTACTTTGGGTGTATCAGCTTCCTCTTCTTGTAGAACTGTTGAAGGACCAGCTTCTTCTTCAAAATCTAGAGTCCTTGGTGTAATTAGCTCTTTTCTATATGTTCCTTGAAGAGCAGCAGTACCTTGAGGCTCAGTTTGCTCAATTTTCTCAGCTTCTTTATCAACAATTTCAGCTTCTTCACAGGTTTGAGCATCTGGTTCTTCATAATGTTCAGCATCTTCATTAGGTTGAGCATCTTCATTCAAATTCTCTTGCTCCAATATCCTCCCCAATTGGAATGAAGACTGCTTGTGAACCTTCTTGCCCTTTGACGTCTTGTTAATCTTCCTTCCTTTCTTCCTTTGAGACTTGACCCACAACCTGTGATGTTGAACCAATGGCCAGACAAATTTCTTCAATCTTTTAAACTTGGTGTTCAACTTCATAAGTTTTTTAGGTTGAGCTTCAGTAGCTTTCTTCAACCTCACCAATTCCCTTGTCAAGACATAGTTATCCAGTACCAACCCTTCAAAAGCCATATCTCCCTCATCTCCTCCAGATGTTTGAGACCCATCTGTGGAAGTATAATCATTGGGAGATGATGGTGGGTTAACCTCAGGTTCTGAATCACCATGAGCAGTATCGTGTGGAGATGTAGTACCTTGTGTTGCAGTACCTTCTTGTGCAGTAGTACCTTGTGAAAAGCGGTACCTTCTCGTGATCTTTGAAAGCTCATGTACACTGCACTTGCGCTCTAAGTGCTTGCACTATCTCCATCATAGAAGTAGTCAAAGGAGTATTCCTTCTAGAAAATTTATCACTCTTCCTAGCCATGAAGGTGAATATCTTTGGTGGTTGTACCACAACAGGTAACAAGCTCGAAGGTTTGGGGAGATCCTGAAGTTGTTTGTTCAAGAAAACTTGAACAAATCTTGGATACATTAACCATGGTGAACCATTGGAGATATGGGAGAGCATACCATCAAGAATCAGTCTTGAAAAGTTGAAGAGGCGATTGGTAGCTAATCCCATTAAGCAGATGCAATATTTGATCCAAAATGCTCCCATGAAGTACTCTTGGAACTTAAACAATGAAGCAAAACATGGACTAGATACTTCCATTGTGGGCTGAATAAGGGTTTCTTAAACGTTGTTTCAGTGAGAGATCCTTCATACCCAATATCCCGTAATATGTCCCAGAGCACTTGTTTATCAAAATGAACAGCCCCTCCTTCATCATCAAACAATAAATCTTCTCGAATGGATGCTTCACTAACTGTAACAATTTTCCCAGCAACTTTAGCTTGAATATATGGTTCATCGTCTTCCATATGAGAGCTAGCAGTTGCCCAAAATTGTTGAATCCAAGGCTCAATAATATTAGGTTCAACCAAAAGGGCATAATTGATTGATGATCCAGCAAGGAAATCAATTATGTCATAAAACGCAACATTGGCCGGTGTTTTATCTAAGTTACCCACCATGTTATGCTTACTAATTGTGTTTCGATTTGCCATTGAATGTAGTTATAAGAGAAATTGGTTCGAAGAATAGTGAATGTGAATAAGAGAGAAATAAGGAAAAGATTGATAAGTATAAAGATGAGTGGGAAAATCGGATGGTAGTTATTTATAGGTAGGATTTAAAAAAATCACAGTCCCAATTAATACAGTTACCGTTATTTGAATTTTACCCCATCTTTTGACCGTTGGAACAGTACGTTGATAAGACTAGTAGTGCTTTCCACGTAAGCAGATACTTTCACGGCGTGAAGATACTTTCGCATAAACAATAGCGGTACTTTTCCATCCTCTTCTTCACAATGGCAAAAACATCAAAAGACATTGTTTATCCTCCCCTTAAATAATGCATAGGACTATCTAACTAACTAATAAGTCCTCCCCTTAAGTGCAGCTTAATAGTTAATCATACCAATACTCACCACCAAGTGATTGAATCTTGAAACATCAAATCCCTTTGTGAGTAGATCGGCTACATTGTCATCTGTGTGGACCTTGACAACAATAATGAGTCTATGCTCATAACAATCTCTAATAAAGTGATGCACGATCACGAATGTGCTTGGTCTTGGAGTGATAAACTGGATTCTTCACAATGAAAATTATACTCTCATTATCAATGTTGATGGGAGTATTCTTGAAGTTGAACCCATAATCCAAGAGTTGATTCTACATCCATAATACTTGTCACAACAGCTTACTTGGCGGCAACATATTACCGCTGGATGATGTTCTTTGCAATGGTTCTTCTTACATTGCCATGAAACTAATCTTCTTCCAAGATACTTGACATCCTCCGAGTGGTTGATCGTCTATCATAATTATCACCTGCATAATCACTATCTGAAAAAGCTTCCAAGTGGAAAGGTGAATCCTTTGGATACCACAACCCTAGCTTAGGTTGTTGTTTCAAATAACTAAAATCCTCTTATTTGCATTCATATGAGAAACCTTAGGTGAGACTTGATATCTTGCACATAAGCACGACGACAAAAACATGATGTCGGGTCTAGATGCGATTAAGTACATAAGACGACCAATCATTGATCCGTAAAGCTTGACTTCTACAGGTTGACCATCTTCATCCTTGCCTAATGAGTTGATAGATTTAATGGGTGTGGTGACCGGCTTCATAGCATCAAAGTTAAACTTCTTAAGAATGTCAGTGACATACTTATCTTGACTAATGAAAATTCCGGCCTCTGATTGTTTAACTTGAAGCCCCAAAAAGAAAGTTAATTCACCCATGGAACTCATTTGAAACTCTTGTTGCATGAGCTTCTCAAATTCTTTCACCATATACTATTTTGTAGCTCCAAAGATAATATCATCTACATAGACTTGAACAAGCATGATATCCTTCATGTATCTCTTGATAAACAAAGTCTTATCAATTGCACCTCTCCTGTTAGGACCGAATATCATAAAGATTTATGTGGTTTGGAGGTCTTGGTTGGTGAAAGAAGATGAAGAGATTCATCTCTTCTAGTGAGAGAAACTAGAGAGAGGGAGGAGAAACAATGGACTTTTATTAATAAAACACACACAACACCTAGCCTAATGATTCACCTCACCCCTCATGGAGAGTCATGAGGGGTATATATAGGCCCTATCTTTGCCACTTAAACGATACTAGTCCCTAAGGGCAAAGTATACTACGCGTCTAGTCCAATTCATGTAAGTGGCGTTATCTTTAGAAAGCGAGGCTAACAATCTCCTCAAGATAGCGTCACATGTGAGTGGTTACAATGAGACCTATAAATACAAAACAAAGTAAATTACAATAGTAATGAACAATGTTGACTTTCTTGAAATGCAGAGTCTCTCGTAGTCTAGATCTTGAGGCAAACTTGAAGTTCTCCCTTCCGATGACCTCGGCAAATGATCTTCTTGTAGCTCAGAACTTCAAGCGTAATGGTCTAGTTAGGTTATTACTCCCTCCTAACTAGTGAGCCTTTTTCTTTTACGCTCCCTCTGAACCGACAACACTCTTCCAACACGTCTTTAATCTTGGACACGCGGAGAAAGTAAACTCTTGAAGCACAATGGTTGTGGTTAAGGAACATCATAACAACATAACTCACTTAGTATTGCATCCAAGTTGGTTAAAAACCCCGATGTACACCACACTACTTCTCCTTCTTCAGTCTTAAGCAAAAATCCTTAAGTAATCCAAACACGGAAGATGAAATACCAACTTCTCCTCACGATGGTTGCGAGCCGGAATCATCATAATGTTGTGTACATACCGTATTACCTTCTTGATGCAATATTAACATCATAGCTTGATCAAATTCTGTGATAATATGTTGTAAAAATATACTCTAATAATTTTCTCTAACCAACCTTTAAGCGAACCTCCTTTGAGTTCACTTAGGCTAATAGTAATGACCACATATGGAGATAGCCCGATCACGACTAACTTGAAAAAAAGAAGTAAACATCCCAACTTGTGACTTTCTGCTTCTTCTAAATTTTTGAATAATCCACAACTTCGTGTGACAGCACAACAACATAACTCCTTAAAGTGATGGTTACACACTTGAGCACTACAGCGTAACTCCTTACAGTTATAACAGTTGTCAAATTTCATAACGTGCTCCAACAAGTTATCTTGAGACATGCATCCAACCAACCATCGTCTCAAAGATAAAGAAGTCCACCCGTGAAATATCACTTCAATTCCGCATCAATAATACCGTACAAAAACTCCGTAGTCATTTTTCAAATCTTCGCTTAAGCCGTGAATATTGTATCCTCCGTGAAAATATACCAATACCACATGTTTAATAAATGAATCCAAATAGTTAACAAATTCGGATATCATTTTTCGTGTTTCAATTAGTATAATGATTCAGCCCAACACAATTTTAAATACACTAATGTGCTCAGTCCATCGACCCATCAAGCGATCCGTAGCCCATCATTAAAACCAAGAGATAGGCCCATCGTCAATATATTAAACCGAAAGACCCGATCCAGCATGCACACCCATATCCGGTTATAAGGTCACTTATCCCACATTTGACCTAAACCTAAAAATCATTTTACTCCATATTTGATAAAAATGCGCCCCCAAACACTTCTGTCACCTAACCCAGATCACATCACAATCTCCATCAATCTCAAATCTCCATTCATCAAACGCAAAACAGAATAAAACAAATCTCATTCATCACATCCACACAAACGAACATAAAACAAACACTCTTCTTTGTGACTTGCACGGATGAAGAACCAAAGTAGTTGACTCTTCAAGATCTTGTCTAAGGTCTCGGGTAGGTTTATTAATGTTTGAGTCTTTAACGAAACTAAGAAGAGATATAACATCCTTGTTATAGTCTTTCTTATGATTCGAATTTATATGAAGCTTTGTCTCCAATTAGAGTGGATCGATGATGATAACGATTAACATATTTAAAAAATGAATCGATCAGAGGTCAATTAATTGTTTTCCTTTGAGTCAATTGATAAGATTGGAGAAGGGATGGAAGGAGATGTGGTAGGATAGATATGGGATAGATGGTAGTCGATGTAGGTACTGTTATGGGTAGGAGTAAAAGATTTGAGTCGAATCTTGTTGGTACAACTTCTATTCCCTTCGTTTTCAATGGACCAATGATGTTATGCTGAAACTGAGGTCGAGATGATTGTTATGGTATATGGTATGTTGTGGTCGAGTGGTCTTGGTCTTATTTACGCGTAACATTTTTCCTTTCTGCTCATTACATTCTTCTGGCGTAGCTTCTTGCTTATGCGTAGGCATACGCGTAACATCTTATCGCGTAGCCCATTCGAGCGGCAGTAAGCCTAGGCTTATCGCGTGGAAACATATCGTAAGTTTTCATACGCGTAACTTCACAACTACGCATAACACCTTTGTAGATTCCCTTATGCGTAAGTTTAGGGTTTGACCCTTTGACCACTTTTCCGACGAGTTTTCCGAATGAAAAATCCGTTCGACTTCATCGTTACCCGAAACACATAAAAGCCGCTTTTGTTGACTTGTTTTGTCCAAGAAAATGAAGGTTTTGACCACAATATGTTCCGCGGTTTGGTACAAAAAGTAAAAGTAACCTCTGTTTGGATAAGATGACCCAAGACAGATGTGTTAACAATAAAAGACCAGTACTTTTTGACCAAAACAAGGATACCAAACATGTATAAAACTGCTTTACCCATAAATCGGAAAAAAAAATTCCGACCACCAAAATAAGCATAAAAAACAGTTAAAAACATGATTCAAACCAACATAAATCAGCACAAGATAACCATGGCTCTATACCACTTGTTAGGACCAAATCTCATAAAGATTTATGTGGTTTGGAGGTCTTGGTTGGTGAAAGAAGATGAAGAGATTCATCTCTTCTAGTGAGAGAAACTAGAGAGAGGGAGGAGAAACAATGGACTTTTATTAATAAAACACACACAACACCTAGCCTAATGATTCACCTCACCCCTCATGGAGAGTCATGAGGGGTATATATAGGCCCTATCTTTGTCACTTAAACGATACTAGTCCCTAAGGGCAAAGTATACTACACGTCTAGTCCAATTCATGTAAGTGACGTTATCTTTAGAAAAAGCGATGCTAACATCTCCTGTAACCATGTTGCAATAAGAAAGTGGAGAGTCTTTCATACCAATCTCTATGTGCTTGATGAAGGCCATACAGAGCCTTAACAACTTTGTAGACTTTGTTTGGATGGGCAGGATCCTCAAAACCAGGAGGTTGTTTGACACATACCTCCTCTGTAATCTTGTCATAAAGAAAGGCACTCTTGACATCCATTTGATAAACCGGAAAGCCCATATATGATGCAAAAGCAAGTATTATTCTAATGGCTTCAGTCCTTGCTACAGGAGCAAATACTTCATCATAGTCCACTCATTCTTCTTGTCTATATCCTTGAGCAACTAATCTTGCTTTGTTCTTGATGACATTCCCTCTTTTATCTCTTTTAACTCTGAAAACCCATCTTGTACCAATGACTTTCTTTCCATCTGGTAGATCACATAGTACCCAAACTTCTTGAAGTTTGAATTGAAGAAGTTCTTCTTGCATGGCTTCAACCCAACTCTCTTTAGTTAATGCTTGAGCTACATTCTTGGGGTTCTTCTTGAGAGATAAAACAAGTGAATAAACACGTTTGTTGATCCTTATGATTCATCCTTTTTTTTATATACACAAAGCTAAGTAAAGCATTATGTGGCTTAGAGAAGCCTTTAGCCTTGGTTCTTGTGAGCACCCCTGATGTAGAAGGTCCAATGATTTGACCAGCAGGATGATCTTTATGAATTCTTAATGTAGAGTCTGTGGGCTGGAAGATCATCATCCAAATTTGTGAAATCAGCTCCTTTATTGGAATTTGAGAAAATACCTTCATCATCTAATTCATCATCAGTGCCTTCTAATCCAAGCATGTTAGGATCATACAAATCATCGAAATCGACAATTGGTGCGCAGATACTTTGATCCAAAATCTTGTGATCAAAGTACTATGAGGATATTCTGTAGACTTACCCTTTTTCTTTGTTTCTTCATAAGCTCTTCTTTGTTCATCCTCATAATATTGTGCCATTGTTTCTTGAAAAGGCATCCTAGTAAGTTCATCTTGAATAGCTTGATCCTCAGCAGACAAAGTGGATTTTGGTTCATCAGTACTTTTCTCCTTTTCAATAGTTATAGGTTCTTCATCCGGGAACGACATCGAGGTCTAATATTGACTCCATGAACAGTATGTAATCAGATCTTCTTCTTTGTGAACAACTTGATTTTCTTCTCTAACGGGAACATAATTCATAGAAGGAGTCAAAACATCAAGATCAAACATCCAATCAGGACCTTTACCCTTTTGATTTTCTTGATCTTCTAAAAATTCAACATGAAGACAATCTTGAACCTTTTTGGTGACCTTGTTGTACACTCTAAATCCTTTACTATAGGTACAATATCTCAATAAGTATCCTTCATCAGACTTGCCATCAAATTTTCCCAAAGCATCAATAGTATTGAGAATAGTCGAGGACATCCAAAGGTTTCATAAAAGCATTATGTTAGGTTTGTTTCCCATAAGCAACTCATAAGGTGTATTCATCGAGGTTTAGTAGTGATACTCTATTAAACACATAGCAAGCGGTACTTACGGCCACCAAAATTGAATAGGTAATTTTGAATCTGCAAGCATCGTTCTGGCTGCTTCTATCAAAGTTCTATTCTTTCTTTCTGCAACACCATTCTGCTTTGGAGTTCTAGCAATACTAAACTCCCTCTTTATTACTTTCTTGGCACAAAATTCATCCATAAATTTGTTCTTGAATTCAGCCCCATTGTCACATCTAATACCTCTTACTTTGAGTCTCAATTGGTTTTCAAGGGCTATTATAAGATCATGAATAGCATCAAAGGTTTCATCTTTAAATCCCAAGAAAAAGACCCAACTAAATCATTTGCAATCATCTGTTACAACTAAGCAGTACTTCTTCTTGTTTAGACTTGCAACAGAAATAGGTTCAAGCAGATCCATGTGCAACAACTCTAAAGGATCTCTAATAGTTCTTTCCTCAATCTTCTTGCATGAAGCTTTGTATTGTTTACCCTTCTTGCACGCTAAACATGGGTGATCATTCTTGTATGTTTTGGAAGGTAAACCTCTAACTAAATTTCCTTTAACCAACTTGTTGATATTCTTGAAATTCACATGGCCTAATCTTCTATGCCACAAATGTGCTTCTTCAAGTGTTGCCTTTGCTACTAAACATGTTGCTCTTTCAGAAGAGTTAAGACTCTTCATATCCTGACTGTACACATCATTGGTTCTTGGTACTCTCAATATTACCAAGTTATCATCAACAAGCTTGAATTCAGGGGAAAGAATAAGACATTCTATGTCAGTAAATAACACGAGGGTGCTTCTTGTCCACGATCGAGAGCAAAAGATTGAACTTGAGCTCCTTCACATAACGAATATTCTCAAAGTCTATGATTCCTGCCTTGATGGTTCTTTTGCCAGTAATTCTTCCTCCACTAGGATCATTCCTAAATGCAACGCTTCCTCCAAAATAAGATCTAAAGTCCGGCGGAATCTCTTTGTCTCCTGTCATACTTCCAGAGCAACCACTATCAATAATTAAATGATCTTTAAGCTCCTCTTCTGGGTTGCCCTAAACAAAGATAAAAGAGTTAGTAAATTTTAGGAACCCAAGCCATTACTGACTTGTGTTCCCCTTGTGGAGTTACATACTTAAATTCTTTAAGTATGTAATTTCCAATGTCTTTAAGCACATGATCAATTATCTTTGGTTGTTCCAAAACTTGTGTTGGTTTTCAACAAAAGCTCTTTTTCATCAAAATTCTCTTTATTATTTTCAACAAAAATCTCTGTTTCACTCTTACATCTTGAAAGTACTTGTTTGTTCACCATCGGTACTTTCTTTCTTAACTTGTTTTTAACTTTTTGTGTAGAGTTCTTTGATCTGGATACTCTTTTTGAGGTGTAACGCCTTCTAGATTGATAGTAAGTGGATCTCCTAGGGCTTCCATTCCAAAAAGTGCTAGCAGTACCTTGATTTGGTGAAAATCTAGCAGTACCTTAAGAAGATAATGCTTGAGAAACTTTTGGCTTATCAGTACCTTGAAAAGTGTTTGAGGGTACTGGTTATTTTGAAAAAGGACTTCTCTGGTGAGGGTACCTATAGTCTTGTGAGAAGTTCTTTGTGATTAACCCTATGTGAATGATTCCAGACTGGTTTATTCTCCCTAGGCTTATGGTTGGTACATCTGGTCTTTGGGAATTTGCTTAGATATTCTGAGTGAAAGTCGCAGTTCTTAATCAAATGATCAGGACTATAACAAACAAAACACAATTTTTGACCCATACTCCCAAAATTTCTTCCTTTAGTTCTATGACCTAACCTAACGACTTTTGGTGAATTATGAAAATTATTTTGACCAAAATTATCCCAAAAGGTTTAGCGATTATTTTGAAAAATGTTTCTTGAAGGTACTGCTGAATGTTTAGCAGTACTTTGGGTTGAAGGTACTTCTTTACTTTTAACATTATCATCCTTAGGTTTCTCAACTGTTTCTTTTGGGGATTGAAACTAGATGGACTGAATTAGATTGACCCGATAAGCTTTTTCCTAAACTCTAAATTGTCTACTCCAAAACTAGAAACATCTGTCCTAAGTGGTTGAAAACTACCGATGGGATGAGGCTGCATGATAACCCTTGTCTTTCTTAAATTCGGGAGGTGTTTGACTAATAGATTCCTCATTACTAGATGTGTTATCTACATAGTTAATGAGTTCATCATCAGGTTATTATATCCTCGAATCAAGTTGTTCTGATCACTAGATGGGTTCTCTTACGTGCTACTAAAATCCATACCAAAACCTAGGCGAGTTTAATGTGTGCTCTTTTCTGTTTTTCAACAAAACTAACATGTGAAAGGCTAGATTTTCCCCAAGCAGCAAATTTTTCTAACAATTCATCCCTTTCCTTAGTCATCTTTTCAAGTTCAGAAACCTTACATCCTAACTTCCATTCACTCAATTTTAATTGATAATCATGTTGCTCATATTTTTCTACCCAAGCCATTTCATTATTTTCATGAGTTATTATTTTGGCTTCCATTGACTCTAAAGTAATTTATAACCAGCTACCTCAGACCTAGACCTTCTACAATTATCTCTTTCAGTTACATAATCCTTAAGCACTTTTTGATAAAAATCATGACACTTAGAGCATACCTTAGAGATAAGGGTGAACTTGGTGAAGTAGCTACCATAGCGAGCAGAACATGCTCTTCTTCACTTTCCATGCTCCAATCAAAGCTTCCAAGACCATCTCTTGTTCCCAAAGCAGCATATCCTGGTTCCTCATCAAAAGCTGTGCTCTAATCAAACTCTTCCACTGTGACCATACAGTAGGTTATTGGTTCATCATCAAATTCAGCACTCTAGTCAACCTCTGATAGATTTTCTTGAGTAACCAAAGCTTTTGTTTCAGTAATAGGAATTTCCTTTAGTTCAAGCTTGGGTTCTTAATCATTTTATTTGCCTGATATTTAGCAAACTTGCATTCTCTTGCAAAGTGTCCAGTTCTTTGACAATTAAAGCATTCAATCTTGGACTTGTCAAAAGCTATACCCTGTTTGGGTTTGAAATCAATGCCTCTTCCTGTTTTCTTCATGAACTTCTTGATCCTAGAAGTGATCATAGCAACTTGCCACCTTATATCGATTTCTTCAAGAGCATCCTCTTCAATTTGTGACAAATCTTCTTCATAAGTAACAGGTAAAGTGGCTTGTTGAGCGAAGAAGGAACATACAACTTCATCAGAATGGATGGTGTTTGTTGGTGATAATGTAGGAGTAGGATAAGCAACAGTACTTTGAGTAGGATAAGCAGTACTTTTAGTGGAAATCTTGCCTCTCTTTCGAGAGACACAAAAGCAATACTGTGAGATTTTAAACTTGTTGGGCCATTCATCTAATGCTCATACACCTTTAAGTGGTTGTAAAGATCATCAAAGTCCATAGTGTCCAAACCAGGTTGTCCTCTTATCATAGTAGCAATCACATGCAATACGGATGGCAAACTTCTTAAGAACTTTAGGTTTTCATCTTCAACAGATACCTCTGCTTTGTATAACTCTAGCATACTAAGGATGTTTTTGAATCTGTCATAGGCAGCATCAAGACCTTCTCTTTCACCAACAGTGAATGTTTCAAACTGTTGCTTCAAGATTTCAGTGCATCTTCTTGGAAGCATCATTACCTCCAAATCTTGTCTTGAGAGCAACCCATAGTTGTTTTGCATCCTTAGCATCATGAAACTTGAGTAGGTGACCATCGGGAATAGCGCACAATAGTATGTTGAGAGCCTTTTCTTGATTTCTTATTGTAGGCTGGGCAAGAGCGGCCTTAGATGGTTTAGGTTGTCCATGAATTTCTATAGGATCTTCAATAACTTCATTACCATTGACAATTACATTCCACGATGCATGGTCCGTAATAGCAATGTCTTGCCTCATCTTCATGCTCCGAGAGATCATATTCTCCTTCTTGATGATAGGAATTCAGAGTGAGGTGATGGATGGGGGTGGTGCAGCTTCAGTCGACATCTTTAGGGTTTGTAGTTAAATCGGTTTTAAGGGTTTCTTCTTAATCAGAGTTTCCACACAAGCTTTGATACCAGATAATGCTACACGCGTCGTTCAGGGTCAAAGGAACTTCCTTTTCTTCGAGCAAGTTTTATAACACCCTAGGCAGTGAACCTAATCGTTGTAGTGTAGTATTAGGGTAAGCAACGGGTATTGATATCGTTCTCTAGGGGAATAGTGCCGTTAGGCTGAAGTGTATGTCGATTTAAGTCTAAAGGTGAGGGATGATTATTTTTTGTATTTTTTTATGTTTTTTAGAAAATTGAAAGGTACGAATCTCGGGGTTTGGATTTGGGGGTTGGTATTTCTACCGATTACTCTACTTATCTAAATTTCTAATCTAAGGTGTATGTAGTCTATGTCTAATTATTGTGTGCTCGTATGATAGTTTAAAGATGTGTTTACTTAGGTTTTACTACTCCTTAATTATCTCCTATTGGTGGTTGAATTGTCACGTCCTTATTCTTAATTGGGTTGTGTGTCTAAAGTTGTAGGGTATGCGTTTCTCCCTAACTCTTTGAACTTACCAAAGGGTCTCGTCTACAAAACCCACTAGGGATAATAAACTCTTACTCTAAGGCACTCTTTGGATGGTTTAGCTTACGACTACTCAAGGAGTTATATTCTAAGGTTCACAAAGATTTAATCAAGCATTAAGTACACAACGAATGACCTATCGCATTACTAGATCATTAACAAACTAAGATAAGAGACAACCAATCAATATTCAATAATTAAGTTTCATATTCCCTAAGCAAACACAAAAGTAAATTAGCAGGACATGGAGAACATGCAAGCATACACACAAATAATCAAAGACATAATTGTATTAATGAAGTAAAGCACTTATCTTGATGTAAGATAGGGTTTGGAACCCTAAAATCGTACAAGACGACCTTGGTTCGGTTTAGGTTTTTACTCCAAAAGACTACATACAAATACTGAAAAATTCGGATTCTATATATAAGATTACACATGCGACGGCGTCACCTTATGTTTTGTGCGCATCGGATCCATTAGGGTTTCGTCATGGCCACGTTAGTCTTGCGACGACGTCACCTTATGCTTGTGACGCCGTCCTCTTCTCACCGACCGCCGTCGGGTTGAATCTAGGCCGTCCCGAGTCGCGACGGCCTACTCTTTTATAACTTGACGCGTCACTTGAAAATAAGAGTTTTGGCTTCTGTCCCGTCACAAAATCCTCCTCACGGCGGCGTCGCGGAGATAAGCAGTGACGCCCGCCACCTTATGTTTTCGGCAGACTGAGTGTCTCGATTCTTGACTTTGTCCATTTTCTTCAGATATTCAGCACCTTTTCGGTCCAAATAAGTGCCATTACGATAATTTGCCTTCAAGAGACCTAAAAGTGAAAAGGAACGATATTAAGTAATAATGATACAAGTGATCAAATAAAGGCTTAAATGACCCCTCAAAAAGGTACATTTTAAAACCTTATCAATACCACTTGTTGGATCGATATACTCTGACCAAACTAACTATGTAGCTTGTAAGGGCTTAGCAACCTCGGATAAATCCTAAGTCACTAACAATGAAACACTGATATAACTTTACTAAGTATGCAAAAACTACTTCAATAAAGCTAAGAAGAATAACTTTAACTTCAACAATTTTATTAATACTTTGAACCTGCTTGATACACAGATTCACTAACAATTCCTAATAGCTCTAATATTCTCTCTAAAGTCGTATTCTAATAATGTATCTCTAATGCCAATCTAGGGGTCCTTTTATAGGCATAAGGATAACCCTAGTCGGTTTACAACTCTAAACCTTGTACGACAAGTAATACTAAACTTAGAACATTCTAGAATTACATAATAATCCTTAAACGATTTTCATAGCAGTCCTTTATCCTTGCAGTACTTTGATGAATGAGCAGTACTTTGACTTTCTTCATTAAGCAGTACTTTGACTTGCAGCAGCACTTTGACTTTATGTGCCAACAAAAAATGTATTTGCTTAGGCTTTATTATTCTCTAGTTATCTCCTATTGATGGTTGAATTGCCACGTCCTTATTCTTAATCGCGTTGTGTCTCTAAGGTCCTAGGGTATGCGTTTATCCCTAACTCTTTGAAGCTACCAAAGGTTAATGACTACAAAATCTCTAGGATTTATAAACTTAACACTAAGGTATTCTTTAGATGTATAGCCTACAATTACTCTAGGTGATTATAAACTAAGGTTCAACAAAGATTAATCAAGCATTAACAACACAACGAATGACCTATCGCAATACTAGGTCAATCACAACTAAGATAAGAGACAACCAATCAATATTCAATAACTAAGTTTCATATTACCTAAGCAAACACACAAGTAAATTAGCCGGACATGGGGAACATGCAAGCATACACACAATCAATTGAAGACATAATTAAATTAATGAAGTAAAACACTTATCTTGATGTAAGATAGGGTATGAAACCCTAAAATACTGTATAAGACAGCCTTAGTTCGGTTTTAGGTTTTTACTCCACAAAACTACACTTGAAAACTAAAAATTTGGTTTCTATATATAAGGTTACAACTGCGATGGCATCACCCTTTAGTTTGTGACGCCGCGGGTGCCGCCATTAGGGTTTCGTCTTGGCCATGTTATCATTGTGACGCGTCACCTTATGTCCGCGGATTGTCACCTTGAGTCTCTCGGCGCCATCCGGAACAAATCTAGGCCGTCTGAGTGCGGACGCCTACTCTTTTAAAACCTGAAGCCGTCACTTGTAAATAAGCAATTTGGCTACCGAGTCGTCACAAAACTTGTTCCGACGGCGTCACAAGTATAACTCCGACACCGCCCCTTCGCCAGCAGCTGAGTGTCTCGATTCTTGAATTTGGCCATTTTCTTCGTATACTCGCGCCTTTTCGTCCGAATAAGTGTCATTCCAGCAATTTGCCTTCAAGATACCTAAAAAGTGAAAAGGAACGATATTAAGTAATAACGGATACAAAAGGTACATTTTAAAACATTGTCACCTCAACACGATTATATTCAACAACACTCATAATTGAATCATCAATTCTATGTTCTGCACTGTAAACTTGAGGATTTTGTTTGAATGCTCTATGTGAAAAACTTGGTTTGTAATCAGCAAGAATTGGTCCATATCCAACTGGATTTGGTTTAAAAGAAAACTTTTGAATTGTTGTGATTGACTCACCATGTTTGTAAACAACATTTCAAAAATCTTTGATTTTGTTTTGTAAGTGGACAATTTCATCAAGATACTCATCAATTTGTCTTCTCGAATGCTTTTTGTACTCACAAAACTATTTTTGACAAGTTAGCAACTCAAACTTGGCCTTTTGAGTTTCCGAAGTGAGAGCATTAAGTTGTTTTTTATGATCAAATTTTTGTTGTTCTATTTGAGACAGCAATGCATTCTTGGATTCAACTAGATCACGTATCTGTTTTTCCAAATATTTTTCATTTTGGTATGATTTTGCAAATGCGACTTCAAAACTATGTTCACGTTTCTCTTTAGTTTCAAAAATGTTGAGTTGGAACTTATAGCATTCATTATCCTTAGTCAACAGTGCAATTTTATCTTGCAGTTTCTTATTTATCTCATTGCATTTTTCCTATTGAGATTGGTTGGTCTTAAATAAGTTGGTCATGAGCTCAAGATCTGGATTAGACAAAGGTTCATCTTGTTCAACTTAAGTCTCAACAAAATCATTGTTTAGATCCTCGAATATGACCACGGAGTCAACTTGATTATCAATATTAACCATAAGGTCATATTGATCGTCAAATATAACTATGGGATCCATTTGATTAAATTCGGAATGAGATGTAGAAGACTCATGTTGAATACTCTGAGCCTTGTCGGATGCAGATATTGGCGGAGATATCAGATCATGTATAAGTATATTAGGATCTGGTACCTGAGACAAGCCATCAGTGTCATACACTAGGCCTGTGTCACTCATGTGGAGCTCTTGCATGTTTGCTATTAACATCACAGCTGCATTAGCCTGCAAGTCCTCCATGTCATCATCAGAATCTGCATTAGCCATGAAGCTCTGTTCCTTGTTGGTAAGAGTTCCACCAGCGTCATCCTTGAGATCCAAGAGTAAAGCCTCCTTATGATAAGTGTTGCCTCTTGTTCTCGGCTTTGGTCATGCATTAGCCAAATAACCCTTCTCATTGCAGTTATAACATCGAAGACCATTAATCCCACCGGTGAGCATTTCCCTGATCAACCATTTGAACCCGTTGTTGTGGAGCACCCATGTTAATCCTTCCATGAACATTGAACCCCTAACCACTACCCATCTGACGACCATTTCCACAGTTCTGAACCGCAACTCTTCCATTGTTAACAGCAGCTTGATTTCTTGTGTTTGAGGAGGTACGAATGCGATTGTTGGATTTGTTTGCGAATCTCCCGAAGGCTCTAGCAATCATGACAAATCCTTGATTTAATGCATCAAAGGCTTCTGCGTCCTCATTTTATTCACTGTAGAGTGCTTGATCATTGTTGTTGTTGTATAGAACCAATTAAGTTTCTTGTGATTGTTGTTGTGATGGATCATATGGTGTAATTTGAGCAGTTGGTTGTGGAGGATTTGTGAAGAGAGTTGGCAAGTTCGGAAATTGAGGATAACATGCTAGAGTATACAAAGCAAGAGTTTGATTATCCGGGAGTGATGGTGAAGCAGGGACTCCACGGATGGTTCTGTCTTTGTCTACTTCCTTTTGATGGTGCTTCAAATAGTCATACAACAATCCGTAAGTAGCTTGATGAAGATTCTTTGCTTGACAGATAAATGTAACGTACTTCTCCCAATCAGGACCAAGACGGCTCAGGAACTTTGTGTTCATTGCAATCCTTGGCATAATGATATTATGTTTGTCCAAGTCATTGATGATGTCTGAGAACCGATGATAGTATGACTCTAATGACTCCCCTGGTTCAATCATGAAGGTTTCATATGCTAAGTAAATTTTGGATTCCATGTCTTCTTGATTGAGTTCAATGCCTTCCATTAGAAGATGAATGTGCTCCCACATTGCTTTAGAAGTCTTCGAGCATCAACACAAAGTATCGGATTGGGTAGACCCAGAAGGATATATTGCATTGCAAGTTCATCAACTTCTAAGTGAAGAATTTGGTCGAAGAGTAAGTTGATCGAGGCTGACAACGTTGGTAAAATCATCTCTTGGTGGATTAGCAGTCGGATCTCCGGGTATAGTGATAGTAGGCATCTGAAAAGGACCTTCAAGTATAACCTTCTTCAAAAACTTTCCATGTGGCTTCTTGAGATCACCAAACCTAAAAAACCTTAACACCCATTGATCGTAGTTTCTGGGAGTGAGCATTGGAGGTCTATCAAGGGATCCAGCTTCATGAATAGATTGTTGGCTACTTAAAGCTTCACACATTTTTGCAAACCAAGAAGGTTCCTTTTGCGTTGTGAAATTCATAGCATACTTAGCGGGAAACTGATATTGGAAGTAGTTACAATATTGAACTTGTTGACGAGGGTTTGGTTGAGGCATCTGTGGTGGAAGAGGGTTTGCTCCTTAAGGAAAGTACATTTGAGATGGTGGTTAAAATTTTTGTTGAAATTGTTGCAATTGTTGTTGAGATGGTGGAGGATATTGTTGAAAGTGTTGTTGTTGTTGTTGTTGTTGAGGATACTCATGAGGATAGTAGTTAGAGTATGGTGGTTGAGACATCTTGAAACTTGTGTTGAGGATGGATCTTTGTAGTCGAATAAAACTTGTTGATGAAGTACACTTAGGCGTAGAAAACCAGCTTAGGCGTAGACAATGGCTTACGCGTAATACCCTTCTTACGCGTAGACTAGATCTTAGGCGTAAATACTGCTTACGCGTAAAACCTTAGGTTAAACTTAAGCTTATGCGTAAACTTAATGTTTAGAAGTAAGAACCTTACGCGTAAGTTAGACTTAGGCGTAGAATGTTTACTCGTAAACTTTAGAGTTTAGGCGTAAAACTATAGAGTTTAGGCGTAAAACTAGGGTTTTACCCAAAAATCCTTTACACTTATCCAAGTGTAAAAGATACCCACAAGTTGAAGTGTTTTCAGGCTTATCCAAGCAAGAAAACACTGAGTAAACCAACAGCTTTGAAGATCAAATGAAGAAAACCTTAGGCGTAGACAGCTGCTTAGGCGTAGAGTGACTTAGGAGTAGGTTCTTACGCTTAAAACTAGGGTTTTACTAGGCGTAGGAAGTACAAAATTTACCAAAACTGATTTTTATGCCCAAAAACGTTTTGTAAACCTGATTTTAATGATGAAACAGCTTCAAAATCACCAAAATAACAAGAAAATTAGAAACTTGATGATCTAAAACCACTTTCACCCTTATGCGTAAGAAAAGGTACACGAAGTAAACCAAGCTTAAAAACTAATCTACACGCGTAAAGTTTGAAACTTGATGCAAAAAACTGAAACTTTAACACTAACTAACCCTTAAACCACAAGAATCTTGAGTTTTTAAGTGTAAAAATCAAAGCTTTTAAGCGTAAGTAAAGTGTAGACGCAAAACCCATGCGTATAGTACTAAACTTCAAAAACAAAAGGGTTTCACCCAACTAGATAGCGATTGATACCACTGTTAGGTCACCATAAGTTAACCTAAGGATCAATATGTAAGAAATAAGAAAGAAAGTGATCGGATGAACACTAAACACACACGATATAACAATAGAGAAACGTTAGGTGTAGGTGTATTATGAAAGTGAACAACCAACCCTCAAGTGAGGGTTTACCATATTATTTATAGGGGAAGGGAGCTAGGGCAACAAGTCTAGTCCCTTCCATTATTGTTGGGCTTTGGCTTAGGCTCATGGGCTTTCTACATGAGTCTAGCCTTAATATCAAACATAAAAACCTAGTTTAAGCAACCTATTACATATTAAATATTAACACTTGAAATACAAGTTAGGAGTGATTCCAACAAAGTTAAAGATGCAATTTCCTGTGAACATCATACATTGTAGGCCTTATGTCTGGGTGAGAGTTAACACATCTCATCGCTACTACCAAAATTGATGTTAGAGCTTTCTTGATTTCCAAGAGCGGAATTGGTAGACGGTGATCCACTAAATCCTTAACCTCAACCTGATTGGTTGATATAGATGCTTGAGAAGTTAGTATATCAACTGGATGCTCTCCTTTGATAACTTCTAATACTAGAACCCTATACACATCACACTTTTCAGTTATCTTCATATTGTAAGCGAGCTCTGCAAAAGAAATATCAATTAGATGAATCATGCTTTTAAGGATATAAATTTTTAGTTTTGTGTTTATGGATGACTATAAAATAAATCACCTGGTGCAAGGTATCCATATGTTCCTTCGACATTACTCCAATTAGACGAGTCGTTATTCAAAATCTTGGACGTACCAAAATCTGAAACACACGCTTCGTACTCTGATTTAAGCAAGATATTTTTGCTTGATATGTCACGATGAATGATAGGTGGTGAA
Source organism: Chrysanthemum makinoi (assembly GCA_910596185.1). Taxonomy (NCBI): domain Eukaryota; kingdom Viridiplantae; phylum Streptophyta; class Magnoliopsida; order Asterales; family Asteraceae; genus Chrysanthemum; species Chrysanthemum makinoi. Next base: position 1,840,864 of record OU343220.1, read on the forward strand.
CAATCATGATGCATATATGACAAAGCATGTGCAACACCTTTAATTATGTTCACCCTCTTTGTCCAATTGTGTTATCACTCAAAATTTCAGCTAAACTACCACCTTCAAGATACATGTAAACTAAAAACGAGTTTTGAGCGGGATGCAAACAGTAGCCATGTAGTTTCACGATGTTTCTGTGTCGTATCCTTGTCAATGTTTGATTGGTGCAAAACCGTCAAGTTTTCTTACGCAGGCTAGCCACTTGTGAATGACCAACCGTAAGGAACTTAAAACAGCTCACACACCAATTGCAATTTAGATCAGGAGAATACAGTGGATTCCCGGGTCGTTAAGTCCCACGGAGGATGACTGGTGTTTAACACAATCAGATGATAGAATGATCACTAAGGATAGTGATCAGTAAGGTTTTGGATGGATAATTATACCTAAAGAAAAGATTAATAAATTATAGCGACTTAAATGCAAATTAAAAGAAATAAAAGATAAAATATATTAAATAAACGCTATCACTATTTTTACAATGATGTTTTTGTGATTTTATAAAACAAAATAACTTAAATAAACTATTTTAACTAAAACGTAAACTAAAATTACCTAAAAACGTGACTTAAAATGAAAACGAGCGTTATTTCTAAAAATTACGCGAGTGCGCAAGCAAAAACGTAAAATTTATGAAATAAAAGTCCTATAAGTGTAAAAGCAATTTTTTTACACACTATATGATAAAAGAAAATTTTAGAAAAAAGATTTATATTTTTTTGACTTTTATATTTTTTATTATGAATTAATTACTAAAAAACACTAATTAAATGTTTAAAAATACTAAAACAAATGAGAAAAATCTGAAACTTTTATAGAAAATACTTTATACTAATACAGATTTAAGAAAAATAGAAAAGATGAAAAAGCTGTTTTAAATAAGCTCGAAATAAGCTAAATGAACCTAATAAGCTAAATGGACAAAGCGTATATAAGAGATTAGTTTGTGCAAGTTAAGGCGATCAAAGACCCAAGGGCTAATGGTATCGGTACACACTAAACACACTCATAAGGGGAGGTCTGGGTTCGAGCACGCCTACCCCTTTTGCTAAACATTTATTTTTCGATTTTCTTTTTACAAACTTATTTAACACAAGAAAATAAGCACTTTTTCTAACTATGACTTTTTACAAAAGCGCTAATAAGCGAATAAGCACAAGTTTTTCAACAGTTAACTAAAATTGGATTTAAACACTATGTTTTAAACTAAAATGATTTTTAAGCTATTGAATAAGCACAAGTATGATGGAAATAAGTTAAGCTAATGTAAATAAGCTAGTTTGAACACTGAATGAGCACAAGGACTACTAATAAGCACTGAATAAGCTATAGATAGGCACAAGTCACACTTGTTTACACGGGACAACGTTTGATTTACTAGGCAACTTCTAACTAATTTTTAAGCACTAAAATAAGCTATGAAATGAAAATGAACACCGGAATTATCAAGTGACCAATTAAGCTATTCAAAAGCTAAAGTACTCACAAGTGGTGTTCACTTAAGAGTTTATAATGAGCTTATGCAAAACTTGAAAACACCGATTGGTTATGTACTACATGAAATGGACGAACAAGAAGCTAATAGCAGGCTAAGCAAATAAGCTAGAATTTGAAAAATGAAAACTAGAACCTTGAGACAGCTAGATGAGCTTCTCAAAAAGCTAAATTACACAAGTTAATGATCACCAATAAGCTCTCTAAGAGCTTATGAACTAGACTACCAATTTCGTGCAATGGGAAAATTTTGACTTTTCTAATGCAATGAAACTTTGACTTTATGAACTTTGAATCTATCCTCTTGATTAATTATGAGATATTAAGGTGTAATAAGGTTATCTTAAGCTATGTTAACAACTTTTAAGCTAATATGATGATTTGAGCAAATCAAATTCCTAACAGTTAAACAGCTAGATTAAATTACAAACTATTTTGACTTTTTAACTACTGAGACCTATTTATTATGACAGATATGAACTATATTGATCTAGATAAACATGCACAAACAAGATTTAGCAACAATAATGTGCATAAACTCACCGAACAACTTGATCCAAACAGGCCTTAGCAAGGTCATTTTTAGATTAGTGTTGTATAACAATAAGATAGAACATGAAATTGATTCCAGATACTTGATTATGATGATATGAGATCAGATAAACACAATTACACGAGAAACAACAACTTATAACTATGAATCACTACTAAGCTAATTTTGACTGTCTAACTAAAATTATTATCAACTAAGATTTTCAACTAACAACCTACTAATTTTAAGTTATAATATCACTAACAAACATCAACTAAGCATGAATCAAGAGAATTTATACTAAGATAAGAACAAGAACAGGTTATGCCAAAAATCAAGAAATATACTTACAACTTGAGTTTATGCCACAACAGAGAACCAAGATCAAAGAACCTTTCCTATAGCTTACCACTAAGCACTAATACCAAAGCAATCCGAATACACTTTGCTTGATCTTGAACATCATTACCCATGATTTTTGATTTTCAAGCTATTTTTGAGTCTTTTTGTGAATTTTTCTGTTTTGAATTCAAACTGAGTTTTAAGGGTTCTACTAGCTTAGAAAAGCTTCTATAAGAGCTTATAGAAGCTTATAAGTACAAAACAACAGTTACAAACATCATTCGACTTAACATTAGATTTTCTTGAAATTTAAATTTTACATAAACTGTGAATGAAAATAAAACTTGAAATTTATTGTTGATAACAGTTCAAATACATTCAAAAATACTTAAACAAGAGCTTGAAAGTTTAAAATTACACCGAAAGCTTGAAAATTTTAAAACGACATACATGAATTTAAAAAAAACTAAGTACTACTTTTCTTCTCTGTCTTCCTCCTCTTTTATACTTTAGAAAGCCTCCACGTGTCCTTACGATTGAATCCCACCACTTTGTTTGGCCAATGGGTGAGTTTGGAGTGTGTTGCTGTTTTATCATTTTAGGAAAGCAGATTTGACTTGTTGCTCTGTGAAATAGCTAGTAGGGGGGGTGGCATTTATTGTAGTGGGTTTGTGATGATGGGGTGGAGGATTTGGTGAAAAGGTGATGGGAGAGCTAGTGTGTTGCAGTGCAGCAATGGGGAAGACAAGCAGGTGGTGGCGGGATAAGGGGAAGGGTATTTGTTTGACTTGGGGTTCAAAAAGAGAAAAGACAGGGGTCCAAAGGTGTACATGGCAGGGGTCAAAGTAGTTTTGACAAGGCTATGTTAGGTTTAATATGACAAGGACCAAGGTTGCAATTTTTCCAAACTTGAGGGGCCAGGCCTGCCATTTTTCCAAAGTTCTCACAAGGGTTACTTTTGACAAGTTTTGAAAGTACAAGTACCATTTTTGACATTTTCAAATTCTCAAAGGACTAAACTTGACAATTTTGAAAGTTAAAGGACCTAAGTTGTAATTTTGTGAATTTAAATCTCAAGGACCAATTTTGACAACTTAGGAATCCCTAGGGACTTGAAATGATATTTTTCTTTATTTAGATTTACCAGGGACTGCTTTTGACAACTTTTGAAACTTGGGGACTAAAAGCGCCAATTATGCAAACTTTATACGTTTTCACCAGATTTTGATATTTTTGCATTTAAAACACATAAAACACTTATTTGTGATATTTTTATCATTTTGATGCATTTCTGAGTGTTTTCAGATGTTTTTGCAGTTTAAATGGTACAAAAATGATGAGTATTTAGACACTCATCAATCCCCCACACTAAGATATTGCTAGTCCCTAGCAATGTTTTGAGAAAAATTTATGGATTTTATCTCTTTACCAAAAGCCATTACTTCGGGTAGCCAAATGTTTGATTCAAGTAAGAACCTTGGTACACCGATAACCAAGTGATTTTGAGCAAACCACCAGCTTCCAACGGATTTGATTTGTCTTTACCAGAAGCCGTTTGCTTCTGGACTAGCCAACTCTTCACTTTTAAGGATATGGTGAGCTGAATACCATACAATTTTGGGCAAATTGCAAGCCGTCAACGGATTTGAGATATATTTACCAAGAGCCGTTTGCTCTTGGATTAGCCAATCCTTTTGTTTTTTAGACAAGCGGATCGATAACCAAATGAGTAAGTGTAGAACACTTACTCCAAAAAAAAATTTTTTGGCCAAAATTGGGGGAATTAGGCGGTATAATTACATGATAAAATTCGTGAGAATTCCCCACCACACTTAGAAATGAATATTGCCCTCAATATTCAAAGTACCGGCGGTTATGCAAAACATAGAACATAAAAGGGAAATACTACGGCCATTATTTTGAAATGATTTTTTTTTTTTTTTGAAACTTATATATATACACAACATGTGGGGCAACTCCCCCACACTAGGGTGGGACACACGGGTGAAAACCCATGTTTAGCTACTGTTTTTGATTACCGAGTCGCTAGCTTGACTCGACCCAGAATTCATTTGTCCATGGGGAAAGTAACGTGGAAAACCAATCTCAATCGGACTTTCGTTCACGGTGTTAACAAACATATGAATATCGAAAAGTTCCACACCGACAAGACACAACCGCGGTATTGTTAATAGTAGAAACTATAAAGGATAATACCGGGGTCAAAGATGGTGTCCTCATTCCCGAAAGAGAAAAGGGAAAGAGCAACCACACTATCTGTGAAGAATGGAACAAAGATATGCATGAGGATGCAAGTCCATTCCTCATCGAAAAGAAGCAAATCACCATTTTTGACATTTTTAAGCTTAAACTTGAAGCTTATATGGTGATTGTCAATAAGATGTCCGGGAGGGAGGGTGGGAAACGGTTCTTCAATCAACGATTTTCTAGAAAAGGATGTCTCCCTTCGGATCAAAGTAAGTATTATCAATTCCTGTTGGAATTGACTCATCACTAAGAAATGCATCGACTTCATTCCAAAAGTTGTCATCTTCCTCATCGGGAGTGAGAGAAGGGATGGAAGAGTCGGGAATAATAAGGCTAGAAGATGATGGATTCTTTTTGAGCAATTCATCAATGGGAAGAATGTCTCCCATTGGATCACAATCATCATCATCCAATTCAGATGAAACTGAAGAGAGTTTGGTTTCATCCACAGAGTTAACAAACTCGATGCGACAAACTGATTCCGGAGGTGGGACAAGTGGTGTGCTTTTAGAGCTAGCAATTTCCACCACTTCCGATGAAGTCTCCGATTCTAGATCATCATCATCATCAAGAATACTCTTGACTTCCCAGTACGCTTTCAAAACATTTGTTTGAACCGGGGTTGATTTTCAAAGTTTTGAGCTCAGACGCTTTTGGTGACTCGTCTTAACCGTGAAATTTGAGAGTGTTGCATTGAATCTTTCGGATTTTTGATCAATTGTGGCAACACTCTGCTTGTACAGAGGTTTGGAGTTCTGGTTGATATTCAATGTGAGCTCTTCGTTGTCAACCCGTATGGTCAACTCTTCAGAAACACATCAATCGAGCACGACTCGTTCTCATGAAAGCTCTCCCTAAGATGAGGGGAACTCTAGGATCTGCATCGAAGTCTACTACAACAAAGTCGGTAGGAAAATGAAACTTTTCTACTTTTACCACGACATCCTCGGCTATCCCAAGTGGACGAGTTATGGTACAGTCCGCTAGCTCGAGTGTCATACAAGTAGATGTAAGTTTAGGAAGAGACAGTTTCTTCCATACTGAAAGTGGCATGAGGTTAATGCTGGCGCCAAGATCGGCCAAGTGAGCATTGAACCATCCCTAAGAAATCACAAGGGATTAAAACCGCCAGGGTCTTCAAGCTTTTTAGGAAGCTTCTTAAGAAGGACCACTGAGCATTGCTCATTGAGAGGGGTTTTAGCCATTTCAGATAACTTATCTTTGTTGGTCAGTAAGCCTTTAAGCGTGGATGCAAATTTAGGCATTAGAGCGAGAGCATCAACGAAGCTTATATCAAAGTGTAGCTCATTGAAGATTTGGAAAAATTTTCCATTTGCTCTTTGTTTTTGTCTTTGAGCTTCTCATCATTCATTCTTGATGGGTAAGGAACTGACTAGACTTTTGAGCGGGATGGAAGTTATTTCGGCTCAGAATTTGTCTTCGGCACTTCGGGTTCCGGACTTAAAGCTTGGACTACCGAAGGTGGGACGTGTCTTGATACCGTGGGCTTGAGAAATGCACCTTGTCCGTTGTATCCTTGGTAACTTGACTCATTGCTCCGGGTGGAGGAGGCATTGGAGTCGAAGGTCCATTGTGCGTCTTACCACTTCTGGTTGTGATCGCCTTTGCATCGCCCCTCGGGTTAGCGATCGTGTTGCTCGGTAAAGTACCGGAGCTCGAGGGTCGATCATTTAAAGATTTCTTAATGTCGAAATCTGGCTAACCAACAACCTGTTCATTTCATCTTGGGATTTCATGAATTGTTTCAATAGCTCATCAGATGATGGTACTGGAGGAAGTGGAGGCAAATTTTGAGGTCGTATGTTTTGATTATGACCTTGTTGTTGAAAATTCCCTTGGTTAGGATTCACATTCCACGAAGTTGATTCCCTCTATTGAAATTGTTTTGATTAAGGTTTCCTTGATGTTGGAAACCTTGATTTGGTCCGAAATAGAAATTACCTTGGTTTTGATAACCTTGGTTCATTCTTGGTTGGTTCGATTCGGTTAGGATTCTGGTTGGAACCGGGTGGTGTCTGATAAGTGTTAGCACGGTAGTTTGGTTCATTCTGAGGACGGTATTGATTACCTCCTTGATTTGAAGTACCGGCTATAGCATTAGCTTCAAACGGACTACCATCGGTGGCGATGCAGGTTGTAGTATGCATGTGGACCACCACAAGTAACACAAACTTCAACTTTCTTCACTTCACCATGTGATGGTGTGTGTGTGAAAGTGACTTTCTTTTGGTTAGCAAGAACCAAAGCCTGAACAATATCCGTAAGTTTGTCAATCTTAGCATCGGTGCTAGATGTACCCACTGGAGATGAAGTAGAAGGTCCAGCCTTAGACTGAGATTGATATGTCTTTGCTCGGAAAGGCGGACTGGACTTGTTTTCAATGATTTGCAAGGCTTCTTTTGTGGTCTTGCTCAGGAAATTACCTCCGCGGAGGCATTTAAAGAGTCTTGATCACCTTGGTGCAGACCATTGTAGAAAGTATCCATTTGCATTAACTCGGTAAAACCATGATGCGGACACTTACGGAGCAATTCTTTGTAACGATCCCATGCCTCCCCGAATGATTCCTCAAATCTCTGAGAAAATTTCATTATCTCATTCTTAAGACTTGTAGTTCGGGATGGAGGATAGAATTCGTTAACAAACTTTGTGACAAGATCTTCCCATGTCTCAATGGAACGAGGGGGTTGTTTCTCAAGCCAGAGAAAATGGGAACAGAAGAAGCTTGATTGCGTCATGCGGGACATTCTTGTACTTGATGGTAGATGCAATCTTGTTAAACCATCGAATGTGTGCATGAGGATCATCCCGCTCAAAACCATAGAATTGGCTTTGGGTTACAAGATTAAGCAACCCGGTTTTGAGCTCAAAGGTCTCAGCCACAATGGCTGGGACAACAATGGCATCTCCGTAACCCTCGATGGGTGCTTGGAGAAGCTCATTCATCGGCTTATCTTCTGCCATTACGGCAGGTGGTGGTGGTGGTAGACGTTCCTCACCACGGTGAAGGAGCAGAACGTCTTCTACGTCTACGAGGAATCTTTCCAAGTTCTGAAAGTGGACTTGTAGAACTGGAAGAACGAGTGCGCATGCACTAAGTATAAAAATCAGTTTTCAAAACAAATGCGAGGCAAAACGACAAGTGAACTTAACCAATAATCACAAATGAAATGGCTTTTTGAAAAGGTACACCAAAACACAAGGACACAAAGGCAAGTTTTAAATCTGATGTTCGGGAACTTATTATGGTCACACCCCCAGTTAGTAGGTGTACTGCCTTGATTTGCGGTGGTTGATTTTTATGTATATATTAAGTACCAATGAAAAGACGTAGGTATGATTTGTGCAAAGGGTTTAAAACTTTTTGGACAATATTTTTGGAATCGTCTCGTTCAACCAAATCGTATTTCTTTAAGAATCACCTTAAAAGAAACACAAGCTAGAAAACGTTACGATTGTTTTGTTGTTTTATATTTTGTTTGGTGTTGTTAACACTTTAGGAAAAGTGTTAATGAACTTTTTGATTTTGTTATAACTTTACAAAAAACTGTTTACAAACAATGGTATATGTGCAAGTACGGGTCTGAAAAATGCTTAGAACACGCTTACAGCCTCCCCGGCAGTGGCGCCAAAATTTGATTGGTCCAAAACCGTCAAGTTTTCTTACGCAGGCTAGCCACTTGTGAATGACCAACCGTAAGGAACTTAAAACAGCTCACACACCAATTGCAATTTAGATCAGGAGAATACAGTGGATTCCCGGGTCGTTAAGTCCCACGGAGGATGACTGGTGTTTAACACAATCAGATGATAGAATGATCACTAAGGATAGTGATCAGTAAGGTTTTGGATGGATAATTATACCTAAAGAAAAGATTAATAAATTACAGCGACTTAAATGCAAATTAAAAGAAATAAAAGATAAAAAATATATTAAATAAACGCTATCACTATTTTTACAATGATGTTTTTGTGATTTTATAAAATAAAATAACTTAAATAAACTATTTTAACTAAAACGTAAACTAAAATTACCTAAAAACGTGACTTAAAATGAAAACGAGCGTTATTTCTAAAAATTACGCGAGTGCGCAAGCAAAAACGTAAAATTTATGAAATAAAAGTCCTATAAGTGTAAAAGCAATTTTTTTACGTACTATATGATAAAAGAAAATTTTAGAAAAAAAATTTATATTTTTTTGACTTTTATATTTTTATTATGAATTAATTACTATAAAACACTAATTAAATGTTTAAAAATACTAAAACAAATGAGAAAAATCTGAAACTTTTATAGAAAATACTTTATACTAATACAGATTTAAGAAAAATAGAAAAGATGAAAAAGCTGTTTTAAATAAGCTCGAAATAAGCTAAATGAACCTAATAAGCTAAACTGGACAAAACGTATATAAGAGATTAGTTTGTGCAAGTTAAGACAGTCAAAGACCCAAGGGCGCAATGGTATCCAGGTACACACTAAACACACTCATAAGGGGGAGGTCTCAGGTTCGAGCCTGCCTACCCCCTTTTTGCTAAACATTTTTTTTTTCGATTTTCTTTTTACAAACTTATTTAACACAAGAAAATAAGCACTTTTTCTAACTATGACTTTTTACAAAAACTGCTAATAAGCACTGAATAAGCACAAGTTTTTCAACAGTTAACTAAAATTGGATTTAAACACTATGTTTTAAACTAAAATGATTTTTAAGCTATTGAATAAGCACAAGTATGATGGAAATAAGTTAAGCTAATGTAAATAAGCTAGTTTGAACACTGAATGAGCACAAGGACTACTAATAAGCACTGAATAAGCTATAGATAGGCACAAGTCACACTGTTTACACAGGACACTGTTTGATTTACTAGGCAACTTCTAACTAATTTTTAAGCACTAAAATAAGCTATGAAATGAAAATGAACACTGGAATTATCAAGCTGACCAATTAAGCTATTCAAAAAGCTAAAGTACTCACAGTGGTGTTCACTTAAGAGTTTATAATGAGCTTATGCAAAAACTTGAAAACACTGATTGGTTATGTACTACATGAAATGGACAGAACAAAAAGCTAATAGCAGGCTAAGCAAATAAGCTAGAATTTGAAAAATGAAAACTAGAACCTTGAGACAGCTAGGTGAGCTTCTCAAAAAGCTAAATTACACAAGTTAATGATCACCAATAAGCTCTCTAAGAGCTTATGAACTAGACTACCAATTCTGTGCACAGGGGAAAATTTTGACTTTTCTAATGCACTGAAACTTTGACTTTTATGAACTTTGAATCTATCCTACTGATTAATTATGAGATATTAAGGTGTAATAAGGTTATCTTAAGCTATGTTAACAACTTTTAAGCTAATATGATGATTTGAGCAAATCAAATTCCTACAGTTAAACAGACTAGATTAAATTACAAACTATTTTGACTTTTAACTATGAGACCTATTTATTATGACAGATATGAACTATATTGATCTAGATAAACATGCACAAACAAGATTTAGCAACAATAACAGGCATAAACTCACTGAAACAGCTTGATCCAAACAGGCCTTAGCAAGGCTGTTTTTTAGATTAGTGTTGTATAACAATAAGATAGAACATGAAATTGATTCCAGATACTTGATTATGATGATATGAGATCAGATAAACACAATTACACAAGAAAACAACAACTTATAACTATGAATCACTACTAAGCTAATTTTGACTGTCTAACTAAAATTATTATCAACTAAGATTTTCAACTAACAACCTACTAATTTTAAGTTATAATATCACTAACAAACATCAACTAAGCATGAATCAAGAGAATTTATACTAAGATAAGAACAAGAACAGGTTATGCCAAAAATCAAGAAATACACTTACAACTTGAGTTTATGCCACAACTGAGAACCAAGATCAAAGAACCTTTCCTATAGCTTACCACTAAGCACTAATACCAAAGCAATCCAGAATACACTTTGCTTCAGTCTTGAACATCATTACCCATGATTTTTGATTTTCAAGCTATTTTTGAGTCTTTTTGTGAATTTTTCTGTTTTGAATTCAAACTGAGTTTTAAGGGTTCTACTAGCTTAGAAAAGCTTCTATAAGAGCTTATAGAAGCTTATAAGTACAAAACAACAGTTACAAACATCATTCGACTTAACATTAGATTTTATTGAAATTTAAATTTTACATAAACTGTGAATGAAAATAAAACTTGAAATTTATTGTTGATAACAGTTCAAATACATTCAAAAATACTTAAACAAGAGCTTGAAAGTTTAAAATTACACTGGAAAGCTTGAAAATTTTAAAACGACATACATGAATTAAAAAAAACTAAGTACTACTTTTCTTCTCTGTCTTCCTCCTCTTTTATACTTTAGAAAGCCTCCACGTGTCCTTCTGATTGAATCCTACCACTTTGTTTGGCCAATGGGTGAGTTTGGAGTGTGTTGCCTGTTTTTATCATTTTGGCGGGAAATAGGATTTGACTTGTTGCTCTGTGAAATAGCTAGTAGGGGGGGTGGCATTTATTGTAGTGGGTTTGTGATGATGGGGGGTGGAGGATTTGGTGAAAAGGTGATGGGAGAGCTAGTGTGTTGCAGGCAACAGCTGGGGAAGACAAGCAGGTGGTGGCGGGATAAGGGGAAGGGTATTTGTTTGACTTGGGGTTCAAAAAGAGAAAAGACAGGGGTCCAAAGGTGTACATGGCAGGGGTCAAAGTAGTTTTGACAAGGCTATGTTAGGTTTAATATGACAAGGACCAAGGCTGCAATTCTTCCAAACTTGAGGGGCCAGGCCTGCCATTTTTCCAAAGTTCTCACAAGGGTTACTTTTGACAAGTTTTGAAAGTACAAGTACCATTTTGACATTTTCAAATTCTCAAAGGACTAAACTTGACAATTTTGAAAGTTAAAGGACCTAAGTTGTAATTTTGTGAATTTAAATCTCAAGGACCAATTTTGACAACTTAGGAATCCCTAGGGACTTGAAATGATATTTTTCTTTATTTAGATTTACCAGGGACTATTTTTGACAACTTTTGAAACTTGGGGACTAAACGCCAATTATGCAAATTGGATACGTTTTTCACCAGATTTTGATATTTTTGCATTTAAAACACATAAAACACTTATTTGTGATATTTTTATCATTTTGATGCATTTCTGAGTGTTTTCAGATGTTTTTGCAGTTTAAATGGTACAAAAATGATGAGTATTTAGACACTCATCAATGCTCTTATCTCATTTCAAAAATCATTGTGATTAATCAGCTCAGAGGACGAGTGAAGTCTTTTAACCGCAAAAGTATCACCTCATGCGAACTTCGCTTTGTACACACTTCCGCATCCCCCCTTTCCGATGCAATATACTTAATTAAAATCCTCTGTCACCTTTAGGATTTCATGGTAAGTTTCCCTTGCATGAAACGTCAAAATTGAAAAGTATAATTCACCATGTTTATCTTCGTTCACCATTTGTGTTGATGGCATTTTCTTGGATCTGCAACTATAGAAAATTAATATTCCTGTGAGACCCACTAGCATAAGAGCCCCAAGAAATGGAAGGGAAATCATGGGTGCGAGTTTGTGGTTTTCCTTTGGTGTACGCCTTCCTGGTGCACATTGTTTCAATCCAATGACATTACAGCACAAATCTTTGTTCCCTAGCAATTCTTTCATGGAAACATTTTTAAAAACTTTACCACGGTGAATGGGACCTTCTAACTGATTATATGATAGATTAATGCTCAACACCGCATTCATTGATCCGAATGTCTTTGGAATAGAACCAGAGAGTTTATTGTGTGAAAGATTAAGCATCTCTAAACTACTCAGACTTGAAAATGCTGAAGGAATTTCACCAGTAAGTGAATTGCGACTCAGATCCAAAATAGAGAGGTGATCTAATTTACGTACTTGATCTGGGATCTCATGAGTAAGTTCGTTGCTGCTCAAGTTTAAGTTGAAGAGTTGTTAGCAATCCCCAAGAGAAGACGGAATAGTACCATTCAACTTATTCATGGAAATATTTAGCAACGAGCGGTCACCTAGCGACCCTAGATCTAGAGGTATGACTCCAGAAAGTCGATACTTGCTCAAAACAAGGCTTAGAAAGCTAGTCAGCTGTCCCAAGTGTTTTGGTATCCGCCCAACCAAATCGTTGGAAGAAAGATTAAGGAGTTGTAACTGAGTCAAGTCTCCAATAGAAGGAGGTATGTTATCACTGATTCGATTCCATCCTATTTGTATAGTCGTTAAGTTCTTGCTCTTACTCCAAGCGTCTGATATCTTCCCGTAAAACTTACTATCGTTGAGATTGATGTATTTGAGGCGCGGATAAAAACCAAAGCTCCTTGATATATCTTCTAGTCAACTGGATGCTATCGAATCGTGCTCGGAACAATCTTGGGCAGTTATATAAACTCTTCGGAATTTGACCTGTTAGATTATTGTCATTAACATTGAACCTCTCAAGTTTCCCTTCGATGCAGTTGACCTCAGGCAAATTACCTGAAAATCTGTTTGTGCCCATCTCTACTCGTACCAACTTAAGTTTTCCAAATTCTTCTTAGTACCAGAAAGTCGATTCTCCATGAGAATCAACTATTCTAAAATTTTTAGGTTGCCGAATGATTTTGGTATGGAACGATTAAGTTGATTTCCGGCCAAATGCAGAGTATAAAGGGATACCAAATTACCTAACTCTTTCGTAATGGGACCACTTAAATTGTTATATTGAGCTCTAGTTGTTTGAGTAAACTCAATGTACCGATTTCGGCAGGGTTTGATGATCCATTCAATTTATTCTTGTACAGAATCAATTCAGTTAGGTTCTTCATATAACCAAACGTAGTCGGGATAGAGCCAGAGAGATTATTTTTGTGCATATAAATCTCCTTTAGATTTGAAAGAGTTCCCAGTTCATAAGGAATGGAACCGGAAATATTATTGTCGTTGAGACGAATATAACTCAGATTGTTGGCCTCGTTAGGGTGGATCTATGATCCTTCTAACTTATGTCAAGATTATACCAAGTAAAAATAAGAAACAAATGATTCTTTAAATGCTTTTGTATTATAAAAATGTCATCTATTGTGTTTTGAATACAATGCTAACTATTTATACAAATTGAATGGGTACAAAGAAGTTTTGTGTTGGTTCGAATGAACCAACAGACATGTCGCTTGGCATGTAACTGTCACATAACCGTTTTATTGTAACTGCCATATAACTGCCAAGGTTGACTTTGTTCTTCTGAATTTTGGGTTGACTTGGGTCGATTGGGTGTTTGACTTGGTTCGATTTGGATTAACCCAATACAGATTAATTGACCGAAACATGTAGGAATTGAACCAGAAAAAGTAATATTGCTCAAACTAAGCTGGGAAAGGAACCTCATCTGGCATATGGCTTGCGGAATCGAACCAATTAACTGATTATTATACAAGTAAAGTGTGACAAGATTTTGATTATCTCCAAGTTCAGGTGGAATTACTCCGCTGAAATGATTAGAGGGAAAATCAAGACAAACTAGTTTCGAAAGGCAACTAATTCGAGGTGGAATGATTCCAGAAAATTGGTTGAAACTAAGTTTGAAATACATAAGATTGGGAAACATAGAGAAGGAGAAATAATCAAGTGCACCGTTTAAACCTGACGAAGAAAGGCAACCTATTTACGCTACCATTTTCATTACATGAAACTTCATGCATGCCAGTTGCATGGAGACACTACATTGTGACCATTTGTCCATGAAGGTAAAAAGGTGTTGTTATGTTGGCTACGGAGAGTTTCTTTCCATTTAAGGAAAGCATCAACTTCATTAGTAGAACATGATGGAACATATAGACATAAAACTGAACCTGTAGTAAGTACCAAGATGGTTGAAGGATACAAAGCCATATTTGTGAATAATAACAACCTCTGTGTTTTGAAAAGCGGACCGAACTGGTTTAACCGGGAACCTATCAGTCTATCACTGTGGTCAACCTTGAATGGCCATCACCGTTGAACCCGCGAACCCAAATGGTGAAAACATACAGAGAGAAAATGCCATTTCTGATTAAGAGAAAGCAGATCTTGGGAACTTTTTTGAGTGGGGAAGATGATGGAAAAAGTTACACTATTGACAAAGAAAGAAATGAAAATATACAAAAAGTGTTTAGGTTTTGTACTTTCATGTGAGGTCACATGGGTATTTTGTGATCTATTTTTGAGTTTTAACAGTCAAATTAGGCATACCATTTCTTGTTTTAGGGTTCGTTTGTTTTGATACTTTGGAATGGCTTTTGCATTGACAAGACCCTTATTACTTGTTTGGTTCTTGCTTTTTAAAAAGAAATGATCGTTTGAAGATTGATAATTAGGCAATATGGTATGTTTCAAGTGATTTTGTGTGCTTGATGGGTCATTTCTTTTGTCTCTCTCTCTAAATGTTTATATATGTTGACCCACTTTTGTTAATTTATAATATAAATAGTATATTTTATTTAACAATTATTATAAAATATATTTAAATAAATATAATTTCTCTTTTCAAAATCTACCTCAAATCTAAATCTTATAACAAATCCAAATCCGAATCCAACCCCACTTATAAACTAAATGGGCCTTTAAATGTGTAAATACTAGTCAATTTAGACAATTTTTAACTATTAGATTAAAATCCAAGATAATGATTTGTTATAAAGACGTGGATTCTCTTTTAAACTTTACATTTGATTTTGATTTAATGATTTTTATTCTCTAACTTGACTTCTCAAGTTGTCGAAAGAATCTTCAACCAAATAGAATATAGGTTAATTCAATAAGCAAGTTGCTAGCTACTTTATTATTGTACTTATTTTATAGTGGTACTATTGGTACTTCTATTACCCTTTTACATGTCTTACCTTTTTATCCATCAATTTAATGAATTTATTAATAGTATAACATAGTTTTTTATCAGTTAACGTAACTGTATTACTGGACTTGAGTTAAGACTCCTTTCGTCAAAGAGAAAGAGGCGTTGAAAATTTTCAAACATATGGATTGAGAATAAAGGATTTAGTTCCGTATTTTATCAGTTTTTGTTCCATATTTTCTGTTAAACTTTATATTTTATGTTCAGTGCTTTCCGTTTTATAGTTTCGCAATAGAAAAAAATAAAAAAATGAAAAAATAAAATAAAAAAGGTTATGGGGGTGGACTTATCAAATTAAGGGGTACAAATAATCTTATCCCTTATTTTATTTGGAGCTCTCAAAAATTACAAGTGATACCCCTCATTGTTTTTAATTTTTTTCTTATTTTTTATTTTTGTTATTATAATTTCTTTTATATTAAAAAAATTTATAAAACTGAAAGTACTATACAGAAAACATAAAGTTTAATAAACAAAAAGTATTAAATTTATAGAAAATACGGAACATAAACATATACAAAACTATGTAATATTGTAAAAAAGAATGAGTAGTGAGTCAGTGGGCCAAGAGGGGCTTAATATAGTAGTAACCTTTACTTTATTACTCCTTCCGTCTCAAAATTATAGTTCTCTTTTGACTTTTTTGGTCTTTCTTTTATAATTTTGACCTTAGATATCTTTATTTGTGTTTTTAATGTATTTTAATTTGATATAATTTTCATTAACTATTGTATAACATAAACACAAATATTTAAGATTAAAGTTGAAAAAGAAAGAATAAAAAGGTCAAACGGAGACTATAATTTTAGGACGGAAGTAGTAGTCTTTAATCCGTTGGTACACGGGAATGTCTCACATATGAGAAAGTGATTCTTTGAATTAAATAAGTCAAATGTATCTAATATGATCAAGGTATTAATAATATTAATTACGTATTCATTATTAATTTGTGAGCATTAATATATTAATCTTGTATCATGCATGATAGTACGTTTTTTTAAGACTGTTACAAAAATTAAAAATTAGCAAGATGCTAAGATACAACTCGAAATATAGCAACACTAAACAATATGTCGCCTCTAAACAACCCAAAAGACCAAATAATCGAAGAAAAAACTTGTCATCCGAACTCAGCAAACGTGTAGCCCCTTAAGGGAAATCACCTGACATAGAGTACGGAAATGGGTGACCCCAACAACTGATACAAAGCCCAAAGTTGACTACAAAAACAGCTTCCAAAAACAAGTACCAAATCCTAAGACAGCAATATTAATACTACATACTGTGATCGCTCTCAGGCTTGTCACAAATAACTACAAGTTTATGGGATACATCATACATTGTTGGCCTTAGCTCAGGGTTCATGTTGATGCATTTTATCGCTAGAATTAAGATGGATGTTAGAACTTTCTTGATTCCCAAGAGCGGGACTGGAAGACGATGATCCACCAAATCTTTAAGCTCAACCTTTTCAGTCAATGGAGATGTTAGAAGGGCGATCATATCGCCTGGATGTTCTCCTTTGATAATTTCCAGCACTAGAACCCCGAAGCTATACACATCGCACTTTTCTGTTACCTTCATTGTGCAAGCAAGTTCTGCAAGAAGTTTATCAATACAATGAGTCTTCTTCTTAAGCTGAAGCTTTGATAGTTTGCATTTAGAATTATAATTATGGAAGATAAATTACCAGGAGCAATGTATCCAGGCGTTCCTGCGACGTTACTCCAGTTTGATGAGTTTGGATTCAAAAATTTGGACGTACCAAAATCCGAAACACATGCTTCATACTCTGAATCCAGCAAAATATTTTTGCTTGATATGTCACGATGAACGATAGGGGGTGAACAAGCATGATGCATATACGATAAAGCGTATGCAACATCTTTGATAATGTTAACCCTCTTCGTCCAATCCAAACTTTGAGCGTTGTTATTGCTCAAAATGTCAGATAGACTACCGCCTTCAAGATAGTCGTAAACCAAAAATGAGTTTTGAGTGTGAAAACAGTACCCGTATAGTTTCACGATGTTCCGGTGCCGTATTCTTGTCAATGCTCTGATCTCGTTTAGCAAATCATCGTGAATGATCACTTCAAAGGACGAGTGAAGTCTCTTTACAGCAACTATATCACCCGATCCCAACTTGGCTTTGTACACGCTTCCGCATCCTCCCTTTCCTATGCAGTATGCTTTGTTAAACTCCTCGGTTGCCTTTAGGATTTCATGGTAAGAATCTATTCCACCAAATGTGGATATAGAAAAAAAAACTTTTCCATGTGTAGCTTCCACCAATTGTATTGTTGACAACCTCTTTGATCTACAGCTATAAAAAACGATAATTCCAGTGACGCCGCTAAATAGAAGAGCTCCAAGAAGTTGAAGGGAGATTATGAGTGCAAGTTTGTGGTTTTCCTTTGGTTTACGCCTTCCTGATGCACACTGTTTCAGTCCCATGACATTTCCGCACAAATCTTTGTTCCCTAGCAATTCTTCTATGCAAACATTTTTAAAAACTTTACCACTGGGAACGGGACCTTCTAACTGATTATATGATAAGTTAATTATCCACACGGCATTCATTGATTCGAAGGTTTTTGGAATAGAACCAGAGAGTTTATTGTGTGAAAGATTGAGCATCTCTAAACTACTCAGACTTTAAAATGCTGAAGGTATCTTACCAGTAAGTGAATTGCGACTCAAATCAAGAAGAGACAGGTGATCTAATCTACCCATTTGGTCTGGGATCTCATGAGTAAGTTCATTGTTGCTCAAGCTTAAGTTGAAGAGTTTTGAGCAATCTCCAAGAGAAGACGGAATTGTACCATTCAACTTATTCATGGAAAGATCCAGCAAAGAGAGTTCACCTAGCGACCCTAGATCTAGAGGTATGACTCCAGAAAGTCGATTCTTGCTCAAAACAAGGCTTAACATGCTAGTCAGTCGTCCAAATTGTTTTGGTATCTGCCCAACCAAATCGTTGGAAGAAAGATTGAGGAGTTGTAACTGACTCAATTCTCCAATAGAAGGAGGTATGTTACCACTAATTCGATTCCCTCCCATTTGTATCGTCGTTAAGTTCTTGCTCTTACTCCAATTGTCTGATATCTTCCTGTAAAACTTATTAACATTGAGATTGATGTATTTGAGGCGCGGATAAAAACCAAAGCTCATTGATATATCTCCGGACAACTGGTTGCGATCGAATCGTGCTCGGAACAAGCTTGAGCAGTTATATAAACTCTTCGGAACTTGACCTGTTAAATTATTATGAGTAACAATGAACCTCTCAAGTTTCCCTTCGATGCAGTTGATCTCAGGCAAATTTCCTGAAAATCTGTTTATGCCCATCTCTACTCGTACCAACTTAAGTTTTCCTAACTCTTCTGGAATAGAACCAGAAAGTTGATTCCCCAGGAGAATCAAATACTCTAAATTTTTTAGGTTACCCAATGATTTTGGCATTGAACCATTGAGTCGATTTTTGGCCAAAGACAGAATAGAAAGCGATACCAAATTTCCCAACTCTTTTGGAATGGGACCACTTAAATTATTATATTGTAGCTCTAGTCGCTTAAGTGAGCTCAACCTACCGATTTCGGCAGGAATTGGTCCACTCAACTGATTCTTGGACAGAATCAAGTCAGTTAGCTTCGAAAGGTGACCAATTTCAGATGGGATGATCCCATAAAAGTAGTTGAAACTAAGTTCAAAATACACAAGATTTGGAAAGGAACTGAAAGATAAAGAATCAAGTGTACCATTTAAACCGGACGACGATAGGTTTAATCTGTATACGCTACCATTTTCATTGCATGAAACTCCATACCACTTGCATGGAGACACTACTTTTTGATCATGTATCCATGAAGGTAAAAGGGTGTTGTTATTTTGGATATGGAGAGTTGCTTTCCATTTAAGGAGAGCATCAACTTCATTAGTAGAACATGAAGGAACATATAGGGTACAGAAAAATGTGTTTGTAGCAAGAAAGAATATGGCTGTAGTATAGAAGTTCATGTTTTGTGTTTATGGGTGTGTATGTGTAAGGTTCTTTGCTCCAACTTATATTGGTACCATGCACAAATATACCTTTTTAGTTTCCACAGAAAATGCAAAACACATGCACAAATATACCTTTTTTGTTTCCACAGATTTATATTTGTGGTCAGAAATTAAGCTTGAGGTGGTCGGCAAATTTGACTCCCAGCATAACTACTACTCCCTTAAATACTACTACGTAGCACAATTTTTATTCTTATTGTTTTATTAAAAATAGTGAAATAGTTTATCATATACTATGTTGTAGGGCGAGCGAAAAAACCGAAAAGACCGAATAAACTGAAAACCGAAACCGAATCGAACCGAAAATAATTGAACCGAACTAATAACCGAACCGAATTTGCTAAAACCGAACCGAACCGAACTACTAATTCGGTTCTCGGGTTGGTTATGGGTTTGGCAGTTTGAACCGAAAATCGAATTCATATAAATATATATATTTTTTAGAGTAAATTACATAATTGGTCCTTGTGCTTTGTCGGATCTTGCAGAAAATGTCCCTGAACTTTTTTTTTGACGGGTCATGTCCTCGTGGTATGCAAAAGTTACGGGTTTGGTCCTTTGACGGGTCATCTTTGTTAGTTGACCGTTAACTCCGTTAACTTGGCAAACCACAGGGGACGATTTATGTAAAAAAAAAAAAAAAACATTTAAAAATATATACAAAATCGTATTCGTCCGTTTTTGTCGGTTTTACCCGTTTTCGTCCGTTTTTTTACGTTTTTTTACGTTTTTGTTCGTTTTTTACGTTCTCGTCCGCTATCTATCCGTTTTTAATGTTTTCGTCCATTTTTTTACGTTACTCGGTTTTTACGTTTGTACTCGTTTTCTTCCGTTTTAATTTGTTCGTCCGCTTTTTATCCGTAAAAAAGGACGAGAACAAAAAAAAGACAAAAACGTAAAAAACGGACAAAAACGTAAAAAAACGGACGAGAACGTACAAAATGGACAAAAACGTTTATATATACGTATACACCGGAATGTGTTAACATGAGTGAGTCTTTTATATACGTATACAATTACTTTTATATAAAAGACTCACTCATGTTAACACATTCCGGTGTATACGTATATATAAACGTTTTTGTCCATTTTGTACGTTCTCGTCCGTTTTTACGTTTTTGTCCGTTTTACGTTTTTGTCTTTTGTTCTCGTCCTTTTACGGATAAAAGCGGACGAACAAATTAAAACGGAAGAAACGAGTACAAACGTAAAACCGAGTAACGAAAAAATGGACAAAACATTAAAAACGGATAGATAGCGGACGAGAACGTAAAAACGGACAAAAACGTAAAAAAGCGGAAAACGTAAAAAAACGGACGAAAACGGGTAAACCGACAAAAAATACGATTTTGTATATATTTTTAAATGTTTTTGTCATTATAAATCGTCCCTATGGTTTGCCAAGTTAACGGAGTTAACGGTCAACTAACAGCATGACCCGTCAAAGGACCAAACCCGTAACTTTTGCATACCACGAGGACATGACCCGTCAAAAAAAAAGTTCAGAGACATTTTCTGCAAGATCCGACAAAGCACAAGGACCAATTATGTAATTTACTCTATTTTTTATATATTTATATATATATTTATATATTTTTATGTATATTTATATATAAATACATACTATTAAAAGGTTATTATAATTTATAATATATTAAAACACCATTTATGCTTGAAAGATATATTTTTTTAAATATTTATGTAATTATTAATTTTTTCTTTAAAAATAGTGAAATTCTGGTTATTCGGGCAACCCAAGAACCGAACCGAATTAGAATTCAACCGAACCGAAAACTGAATTTGAATTTGATTCGGTTCGGTTCTCGGGTTGACTTAAAAAAAATTTAACCGAATTAATCGAACCGAACAAACCGATAACCGAACCGATCAACACCCCTACTATGTTGTACAAAATTCTTCTTGTCGATATTACACTAGAAATAAATAAATTTAGTGATCTTTTACATGCAAGTTTTAAACTCTTACTACAACATTTAACTTTTCTTTTATTGGTTTCACTAATATAATCCGACTAAATTTATAATGAAAGCTAATGACATTTTATTAGTGAATGTAATTGTAACAATCAGTATAGAAAAATGACGTTTCCGTGGCAAGGAATATGAATCGTTAATGTAATTACTTTAAATTATTACTTACTACACTACAATATTCAGGGCCGGTCCTGAGTTTTCTGCTACCCTGGGCGAGCTAGCCGAAAAATGCCCCTTATAAACAAGTAATACGTTATTTTTTAGCAGTTTGAAACTTAGTCAAGTTAAACGGCTCGTCTTCACATCTATTTTTATTTAATAAACAAAATGTCACCAAGATTAATTTTGAATTACAAGTTTGCGAAAAATACAAAAGCCGTTTTTAAGAAAGTGAGAAGTTACTGATTTTTTGGATAATATTGAAATCTAAAAGACATTAAAATGTAAACAGTCATCCTACAATTTTCTTAAAAAATCATACTACACTGCATGCTTGATAAAAGGGATTATGTCGTCGAATAACAATCTACTTTTTCAAATATATCGATTTGGTTTAAAAAAATATGTAGAAATGTAACGAACTTTCGTAAGTGTGTTTCAATTTGGTGCTTGATGGTGACGTGTAATGTTTATAAATAGTGTCACGTGTCAAACTTTCAGGTATGACACGTATTCATCACGTAGCAAATTAAAACACTTTTGACAGTTCGTTAAATTTACATAATTTTTTTAAAGTTCATGTAACAAATTGATACATTTGAAAAAATACATTGTTACTAAAAAAAATACACTACCTGTATTAACAATTAGTAAATCAATAATGATTTTTCAAGAAATGTAGTCAACATGCCAAAATTTTCAAATACAAATTTAGAGCCATAAAAAAAAGAAAAAAACTCTTTAATCTGACTCACCACCCACGTGAGTAACCAGCCATTTAATGTATAATCTTTTTATTCATTCTCCTTCTCTCTCCACAAACTCCATCTTCTACCTTTAACTTTATACTTCATTTTTACATCTACCTGCTTCTTCATACTTTTTCAACTATCAGTAAGTAACACGAATCTAAAATTTGATGCCCCCAAAATCTTGATGCCCTGGGCCGTCGCCCAGCTCGCCCGGTACCAGGGCCGGCCCTGACTATATTAACCCGCAAAAATGCTAATTAAGAATTATGACTTATTAATTAAAATTCTGAATTAACAATCTTTAATAGATGAAGAATTTTATTCAGAATTACTAATCAAAATTTTCGTTGCAAGATATTTACCGTCTCGTTTATTGCAAAAATCAGATTTTGCCCACAGTTCGATTAAGACCGGACTGGAGTTGAAATTTTAATAATAAAACTTTCATTAATTAAATATTTATTCCGTAGTAAAATTGACGTAAAAATCTTTATAGATTTGAACCTGCATAATCATAGTTGTGCAACAAACTTATCTATCTAATATAATAAACAAGAGTTTTGTACCATCTAATAATGCACCGATTGCAATTAATTGTCTAATGTGTCTTTGTTGTGATTGGTCTAAAAAAATGGAATGTACAACACCTTACATACACGTGACTTTCAATACAATACTCTTTCAAAAACAAGTCCAAAGTCAAAGCTTCTTCAATACTCTTTCAATCATATACAACAATAGAGTAGTTACAACTACATTTAATTTTCCCATAATAAAATCAATATCCTAAAATAATACACGGTTCAATATTTATGTTAGAGTTGTTATTGATTCCTATTGTTCAAACTGATTCAATCAGTTTCATCAATTTCAAAACAAATTCCAAAAATAAACCCTAAATTTGGGTTATGAATAACATAGTATGTGTTTTGCTAAACGATTGTGTAATTTCAGAAGAGGTGCAATTTGGTCATAGGGTTACCCGATTATTTGTAAGTTTTAGTTAAGCTTTTACCAATTTCTAAACAAATGATTTACATGTTGTAAGTTTTAGTTATGCTTTTACCAATTTCTAAAAAAATGATTTTCATGTTATCGCAGATAAAATATGTCATTGATTTAGTTACATCACTCTTCCATTGATTTTCATGTTGTCATCATAGAAGAATGGTAAGTACCGAATCATCAATTATAATAGATTTAGTGTTTCTATTTATTTAGTTCCATGTTATAATCATTTTGTTTCGATTACATTATAATATGTTTTCCTTTGATTATGTTCAAATAAATTGTTTGTTATCAAATAGATTATGTAGGGATATGAAAAAAACGACGGTGAAGTCTCGAAGTAGCTTTAGTGCAATGAAAGTTACAAATTTACTTTAGTCATTTTTTGATTTATATTGTGAATCAACATCGACTATTCTTTTATGGGAATGTCTAACCAATGCCCTAAGGGCATTGGTTAAGATTTGTCTTCTTGTGATTTTTAATTACATAAATGGTCCTTGTAGTTGACACAAACATGCATATTTGGACGGGGACCCGCATAAATAGTTATTAAAAAACACAAAAAGACAAATCTTAACCAATGCCCTTAAGGCACTGGTTAGACATGCCCTTCTTTTATATTTCTAAGTTTGTACGTGTATTTAATTAATCCTTTTTTTTTGCAGATTAGATTACTATTTCGTACTCCACATGAATATAGGATTAATCTCCACTATAAGTTACGTGTATGCCATTAAGTTTTGATGCATACCAACCCTTTGATGAAATGTAGAAATGAAAAGACAGTTCTATTTGTTAGAAATGTATTTACTTTCTTCTTCTTTGGAGTTATAAAATGTATAACTATGGCTAATCATGATCTTTATTTTGTTTGTGTTAACTTTGTGTGAAATATACATTAAGATTTAAGATCATCAATTTAGGCATTCTTTACATCATACTAAATGACAAAGAAGAAGATGGAGTACTATGTGATATGAACTTGATTGCTTTCTGTTTTGGTGTACTAAGTGGATCCTGCAAATGGCACTCAAGTTGGATTTCTTAATGATCAGTGTATACACGTACAAACCTGATAATGAAGCATTATGATGCATATCCTCATATGACGGTTTTGGTAAGCTTCTTTTTGGAATTATAAAGTGTTACGGTTGGGTATGATGGTGCTACAATATATACTTTTAAAGCATCTAACGGTATGATGTTACTATTACATTATCGTATATGATTGGATTCAAATTTTTCCAAAACTAATGACTATGTTGCATTCTTTGGATGATTGTGTCCTATGCATTGTTATTTTCATTTTTACACATGCTTTTTTTTTTTACTTTATTTATGAAATGTTTGTTATACTAAATTTTAGCTTATATGTAATGAAAACCGCAAAAGAAAAATATTGCCATGTAATTTGCATAATCAATCATCTATTAATGAAAATGATATGCAATCACTTATTCATGTAATAGTCAATGCCAGCCATTCAATAAGATACAA
Organism: Chrysanthemum makinoi; assembly: GCA_910596185.1. Lineage (NCBI taxonomy): Eukaryota > Viridiplantae > Streptophyta > Magnoliopsida > Asterales > Asteraceae > Chrysanthemum > Chrysanthemum makinoi. Next base: position 1,865,941 of record OU343220.1, read on the forward strand.
ATTACCTTCCTGAACCAAATTTTGGCCATGGGCAATCATATGTGGCTTTGTCGAGGCTACATGAGTTCATGGTCTTAAAATACTTATTAAGCATTTAACCAACTTTTTTTAGCTCAAGGGTTTTAAGATACTTATTATATGTGAATGTATAAGTTAATGCGGATATATAAAAAAATTTAACCAATTGTTTTTTTTTTCAATTTTCGAAAATAGTTAGATGATTTCAACATGATTGCAATTTCTGAATTAAAGTAGTTTTGGAAGCTTTAAGCTTTTTAGTACACCTTTTGACCACTTTTATGGCTCCACACATTTCACATATGATATTAGTAAATGTTTAGGAGAACTTTATTTAGTAATAACCCACCCACCCATGCTGATTAAAATGAGTAGGCAGTTTTATGCTATTGATAACTTCTATCATTGTATTCAAGTTTACTTGAATAAATGTTGTTGAGATTAATACTTTGAGTGTAGAATATGGTTTTCGAAGTTAAATCTAATTTTGGTAGGAAGTTCTATGTTCAGGTTCATAACCAGTGAACTTTACGTCGACACGTCTCCTTTTATATCAAGTCCTAATTTCTACAAGAACGCTTAGACTCATCAGAAGCACTACCTTATTAGTTTAAAAGGCTATTTAGGAACTTGATTTAGATGTGACTTTGATCTATTTACTTTGTTAGATCGTCATATTTGCGAATGCAGGAGAGATTAATATTGTATCAGGAGAAGCCGGCCAAGTGCATAAATTTAAGCAACGGTAGTTATCTTCCGAATAGTTTTACTTGAGTTTTAAGTTTGACTGCATGATATAGGAAGACGAAACTTTTTAGAATGCAATTATGGAAAATGGAATCAACTTTCATGCCATATTAAAGGGTGTTTGGATGTGTCTTTTAAAGGGTGTGAGATTGTACTGAAGTTGTAACAATCACTTTAAAGGGTAGGGTGAAACTGTTTATTTGATCCCTAAAAAGTTAAAAGAACATTAGGTATATACTGCCATATATCTTTGTTGTTTTTTGTTTATTACGATGGTGGTGTCACCAGGTTCCACTAAAAGAGTGAAAATATATTTTTAAATTGTTAAAAGACCTATCAGTCGAAAGATATATAAGGCATTCAATATATATTGGATTGAACCCGAACCCGATAAACCTCAAAAACCCTTTAAGAATTAGGTTATGTCAGGTTAACCTGATAAACCTTTTATAGTGTTTCATGAAATGAAGTTAATAATCGTCATCAATAGTACGTAAAGGAGTTGGGGTTGAGAGTAATTTGCGCAATGTCAATAGCAAACTGTTAACAGTCACTTTTATAAGTTGCTATTTATGCTTTGAGTTTTAGATATGATAATTTGTGATCAACCTTTTATACTATTACATGTAGTATTTTTATGATTAAACAAACTATATTATGCAAATGGCATGCAAACACTGTCATTAAACAAACTATTAGTTGACATTTACCAATTAAATGATATTTCCAGTTGTTTTACTACAACTTCTCCAAAAATCTCATATTACTTGCATATGAAAACATTTATATGGGTCAATTCCACAAAGAACAACGGTCAATTGGTGACAAAAAAAAGTCAAGTAATGGTTCAAAAGTCGACGACTCGAAATATTGGTGTAAAATACATAACCATCCTATTAAAAAACCTGATGTGGTATGCGTTTACATTTGTGTACTTTGTATGTTGAGACGAAACTTTCAACCTGTGTGGATGCGTACAATAACTATAGTGAGTGTAAGGAAACCATGATTGGTGTGTGGATGTTGGTGATGTTGGAGTTATAAGTTTAGCGTATGAGTGTCGAGATCTTTGTTCTTGGAAAGCTTGTGTGATTATGTTCTTATAGCAGGTAAGTATACAGTTCACATTTGAATGTCAAACTTAAATAGGTCGTAGTGCAAGTGCGCTCTCATGAATTCCCCTTATCTTAAATATGATGTTGAACATATTTGCTCGACCCACCGTAACTGACAATTGTGTGAAGTAGTATTAGGCGCTATGAGTGGTTAGAATGAAATAAATGTGTGTTTCTAATTGCTTTATACGTGTAACATTATTCTACTTGAATGCCAAAGGAACTTTGCAACACATGCTTTCTTTATTTTTTGTTTCTACTTGGTTACCTATATATATGTTGGTATATTACATCCTTATGAAGTTAAATATAGAGGTTAAGAGCAAGACATCACATGAGCTCCACCCAGGTCAAGCAAGTATCATTGGAGAAATGTTGATATGCAATTTACAAACAGTCGTTTGGTGCTCAAGAAAATCCGACTATGTTGTGCTAAGAGTAGAGAACACCATCTAAGTCGACCAACCATCACACGATACGTTTTAGTATTATAAAACTATAGTTGATTTTTACATATTTGTGATCAATCTATTTATTCAACTTTATTATTCACACATACCTCTTGCTCCATTGAACATTTTTTCTTCATATTCATTTATAATTGCTTAAGCATTTCATGTTATTTTTTAAAAGTTAGTATTATAAGTGTTGGTACCTATTTCTTACTATTATATAGCAAAGTTGTAGCGTACCAATTCTGTTTGATGATATTTCTAAGGGGTGTTTGGATGAGAATATTTTTTCATTGCATTTTTTAGTTTGACTTTTAATTTTTTCATACTATTTTTAAATTTTAAATATATTCTTATCAACAAATTCAAGTTTGATTTATTGTTTTTTCATATTTAGGTGTTCACGGAATGAACATGGACCAAGTGTTTGATGTTAACTGCATTACTTTTCTCTCCAAGATTATCTACCAGTTAGAGAAGACGATACATGCACGTTTATTTTCTCAATAGTTACATACCAAATTGTTTATCGTATCATTAACACATTACTTATTGTTCTCTTTGAATAATAATGAAACTTTTTTTTACGTTTTTTGTTGTTTGCTAATTTATTCACACTTGTAGCTTCTTAATAATTAATTCTTTTTAAATCCCATGCATTAGATGATCCTCTCACTGTAAATGTCGCTACATACATTTGCTTGTGAAGATCATCAAATTTGAAGACGTGGTTACATGGATGTATATAATATTAATAGTTACAAACACAATTGTCTATAGAATCACTGGCTTATTATTTACTGTATTATTCCTTAAAATATGAAACGTATATCATTCGTTGTTGTTTATTACTTTATTCACACACTCAACTTTTTAATGAATCATTCCTTTAAAAACCCGTGAATTTTACGGGTCTATAAGCTAGTCATCTAATATAGTGTTCTTGTTGTAATTTACGTTATAATTCGAACAAATTTATTTGATAATTATGCTGTGATTTGACTGTACATCATTTCCATATGCGCTCAACAAAATTAGTTTTAAAGAGTGTATTACAAATTCAAAAATAAATGTAATAGAAGCAAATTTTAAGAACCAAAACAAATTTTTAATTCATGATATTCATGTAATCATGTTAGTCACCCTTCAATGAAAAACGGACACAACTAATCAATGATTACACACTTACGTAGCGTTTGGTATGTCGTAATGAAAGGGTGAATGAAATATATCATTACGATGTAATGAAGAAAACATGTTTGTTTACTATTATGTAATGCAATAACTCATTACATAGAATGACTCATTACATCAATTTGATTCATTTGGGCCCCCCTTTTTTTTTTTCATTACATGTTGTAATGGAATCAAATTACATAAAAACCTATCATTAAATACTCGTTATATAAAAAAAGCTCTATCATAAATAGGGTATTTAAGTCATTTTTTATTGATTACATTACATTATATTGTACTAACCAAACATGATTAATAATGGTAATGAGTCATTCCATTACATTATTTATTCCATTACATTATTAATTCCATTCAGTTGTTATTCTATTTCGTTCTACCAAACGAACCCTTAGATATTTTATTCATTGACCAATAGGGTCAATGGAAAAGGCTCCAATTTCCCTTCCTTAAAAGTCAATCTTCTATAACCAGATTCAATTATATGTGTATGAGATGAGATCCATGTAAAACCAATGTTATCCAAAGAACAAATGAGAAGATCTCAACCATCCAATCTTCTTTCATCCAATGGTCCACATTCAATCTGAAAATAACAAGGAAGGGCATATTAGTAAAATCACATGTTACAATAAAAGCAAAAAATAATCCCAAAATATCTCATTTAACATAACACTTTCTCTCTCATCAAAAAAACCCAAATCCAGATCTCATCATCCAGATCCAAATCCACCATCAACCACCGCCGGATTCATTGGTTTTGCAACCACCGCCGGATTTCATTATTCCTCTCGCCGGAATAATGAAACCACCGCCGGATTCATTGAAGCCGCCGCCGGATTCATTGAAACCACCATCAAACCAACCGGATTCTTCATCAAATCCGCCGGCATCGACATCAAAACCATCGGAATCGTCATCAAACTCGCCGGATTCGTCATCAAATCCGCCGGAATCGTCAACAAATCCGCCGGATTCATCAACAAATCCGATTGACATAGATGATGTGGTTACATATGATGTAGATGATGTAGATTACAGATGATGATGTAGATGAAGTACTCACAGAAGTTGATATGAAGGAACATGATGGTAAAATCCCTTGGGAATCTGATTTTGTTGATTAATGGGATTCATAGATGAATCCCATGGGATTCATGTATATTCATTGAATCATGAATCCAATGGGATTCATGGATGAATCCCTCTGATTCTGATTTTGTTGTTTAATGGTAAACTAAAAAAGATACTTAAATTCATTTGAGATCCCATGGGATTCATGGATGAATCCCATGTGATTCACAGTGAATCCCATGTGATTCACAGTGAATCCCAAGGGATTCATACACAATCCCATGGGATTCTTTATGAAATCCCATGGGATTCATTGTAAATCCCATGGGATTCTTATTTTTATTTTTTTTGTATAACATGTTTTTAAAATATATTTTTTTTATATAACAGGTTGTAAAGCTCGTATAAGGTTAGAATTGGATGTCATTTCTGGAAAATACAAGCTAGTTCAGTTTATTGCAAAACACAACCATATGCTCATACCAAAAGAGTACAAACATTTTACCAAAAAGCAAAGAAGAATGACACAAGCAGAAAAAATGTTTGTTGTTAAAGCTGCAAAGAACAAGATTGGTCCAACACGGGCTCACAACTTGCTAACGAGTATGAAGGGTGGGTATGAATATGTTCATGGGACAATTGAGATTTTAAGAATGAAATGCGGGATGTTAATATGTTCATAGGGGAACCCGAATAGGCGAAAGCCAAAACCAACCTGTCTGGAGAAGCCAAATGCAGGCGGTAGCCGAAACCAAAAGTTTCTTGATTATTTATATTCGGTTTCGGTTTTGTTAGTTATTTTTTCTTCTTTACTTGATTATTTAGATGATTTGAAAAGAAAATTCTTTTTTACTTTGAATATATCTTGTTTCTTACTTATATTATGTAAGAATCCCATGGGATTGTATATGAATCCCATGGGATTCACTTTGAATATATCTTGTTTCTTACTTGTATGTATGAATCCCATGGGATTGTATATGAATCCCTAAGGGATACAGAAATATGTTAATAGATTAAGTGGAAAGATTAAGTGGAATCCCATGGGATTGTGTATGAAACCCATGGGATTGTGTATGAATCCCATGGGATTATTTCCATATTCTCTTCTACCATACACATATTTTCAAAAGATTAAGTGGAAAAAAAGTCTATCATAAAGAATCCTTTGGGATTATGAATGAATCCCCTGGGATTCACATAATTAACTGATAAAAAGACAAATAATAGTTCTACCACGCAAACGTGTTTTTATACCATTCAGAATTTTTAAAAAGACAAAATAATGCACATGTTCTCGTCTACCATACCATTAACGCCTAACTGGACAATTGTTCTACCATGCACAAGTTCCCATTCACATGATCTCGTCTACCATACCATTAACACCTAACTGGACGAACTTTTTTTTTCAAAATTTCCGTCCAGAAAAATCAAACGGGATTCGTAAAAAGACGAACTTTTTTTTTCAAAATTTCCTTCCAGAAAAATCAAACGGGATTCGTAAAAAAATCCCACGGGATTCGTACAAAAATCCCACGGGATTCGTAAAAAAATCCCACGGGATTCGTAAAAAGACGAACTTTTTTATTTCAAATTTCCGCCCAGAAAAATCCTACGGGATTCGTAAAAAAATCCCACGGGATTCGTAAAAAGACGAACTTTTTTTTTTCAAAATTTCCGTCCAGAAAAATCCCACGGGATTCATAAAAAAATCCCACGGGATTCATAAAAAAATCCCACGGGATTCGTAATAAAATCCCATGGGATTCGTAAAAAATTCACTTGTGATCTGTATAAATCCCATGGGATTCTGTATAAATCCCATGGGATTCTGTGTAAATCCCATGGGATTCTGTATAATCCTATGGGATTTTGTATAAATCCCATGGGATTCTGTATGAATCACAAATGATTCGTCAAAAGAATCACTAGAGTAGATACAATACATGACATCCCTCCTCAGTTAACAAGATAATTAAAAAAGAAAAGATCCAAGAAACAACAAAAAAACAACCAAAAAGTAAACTAATTAAACAAAAAAGATAAGTTCCATTCCAAGTATGGTAGACAAATTGTCAAAAACAACCTAAGATAAGCTACATCATATTGATACTCAGAAATCGGAAACAAAGAGAATGTGCAGTTACAAATAACCAACTGGTTAAACTCAAGGTCCGTTTTGTATGGCACATTTGCTTAAATGCAACAAAAATAGACTTTTCAATTGGTTTACTACACAATGTTGTGTTTAACTGATACATTAGAAGGCTTGTTTATGCTTGCTGAGATCTCAAGTTCTCAACACCTTCCCTTGATTTGAGGCATGGTTCGTCTAACCTTTTGTCTCCTACTCCTAACCAAACCATTGCTGGTTCAGGACACACGGGTCATCTGTAGGTACAGGTTTGTATCATAGCAGCAACAAAGGACTTAAGTGGTCTGTAGGTACGCCACAAAACCAGTGCAGCAAAAGTTTCTCCACCAATGGTTCAATTGCTTGCTAGTCAAATCTGTGTGGCTTCCTTATTCCTCCTGTTGCTGAACCTGTGTGTTTTTTTATATTAGAATGTTTTGATTGAACATGGCATGGTAAGTTAAATTTTCTAACATCAGTTATACAAATTTACAATAACAATGAAATGAGCACATGTATGCATACCAACATCAGTTATACAAATTAAAATCTTGTCGAATGCCATTGCTCATCAGTTTCGCTATGTACATCTCTGGTCAACTGCTTCAATTGAATGTGATAATTACACATATGTTTGCATAAAGCTAAAAAAGACAGGAGTTAGTACTAGTACTCCTCTTAATAAGTGTCCTTCCAGATATGGTGGCGCTTTTCCAGTTTTCGCTGTTAAATCGGTCACTACATGACACTTTCTATAGCTGTACGTTGCATCCTACTACAAGTAAAGGTCAAAGGTACTTGACCTCTACTTCTACATATAATATAACTTTTGATGATATGCTATCATAGTGCATTGAGCCGTTGATTATTTTTTGGGCATATTATCGGCCCTCATAAACCACATAAACATATCACACCTATTACTTGTTGTTGTTTGGTTATTCCTGTTTGGTGATACATTTATATTCTTGCTAGTTTTGTTGCAGACCATGGTTTCCATCCTGAAAAAGTGTACTGCCTAAGCAAACATAAATAGCATAATTCCCCCGTAACATTTTACCTTCTTTTAAGGCAGAACTTAATCTTTAATCAGTAAGGTTTTAAAATCTGCTTTGCTTGATATGTTTTTAGCATCAGATTTTGACTAGTTCAATATTCTCTAATGATTACTCCATCATTATTGGTTCTGAAACAGTTCAAAACTTAAAGATTCTTTAAAATAAGCTGATCAAACACCCCTCGTTTAGCAGTCTCCTCATAAACTCTAAAATAAGCTGACAAATTAAGCTCTAAAATAAGCAATATAATCACAAATTTCAGTCACAACTCTTCAATCACAAATTTCAGTCACAACTCTTCAATCACAAATTAAGCTCTAAAATAAGCAATCTAATCTGATTATTATGGTTGTCCTAACAACAAGAAAAAGCAAATTAACCTAGTTCTTTGAAACCTATAACACAAAGTTTAATCCATCACAAATTTCAATCACAAAATAAGCTACTTATGTTAATTAAGCAAAAAATAATTAAAAATGAATTTGAATCTTACTTTTATCAGAAACGTTAGATGAAGGAGGTTTTGCCACTGAATCGCGTTTAGATAGGGCTAATTCATCTCGAATATCCATGTTAAATGAATAATTACGGTTTCACGGTGGTTTTGGAGGTGGTTTGGTGGCGGTTTGGGGGGTGGATTTGGTGGAATTGCGATGGTTTAGGGTTTCGGTTGGTTTTGGGGATCTGAATATTGAGAGGGTGAGAGTGTGAGTGAAGCATGTGTGTGTGATTTCACGTTTTGCATTTTGAGTATAATGAGAATGTGAAATTACAAAAATGACCCCTTAGTATAATTTTAGTTTCAAATGTAGATTAATCTAATCCGTTGGATTCAAATGGATGGATGGTTGAGATCTAACCATTTGTTCTTTAGATAAAACTTGTTCCGTATGGAACTTTTCTCATATGTGTATAACGTGTAGATATGTGTATGTCACTATCTTGTACTACCTCCGTCCCAAATTATAAGTTCAGTTTGACTTTTTGACTCAAACTTTGACCTTAAATATTTTTGTTTGTATTATATAATAATTGATGCAAAATATATCAATGGATTGTGTTTTAAATGTATTTTCATTTGGTATAATTTTCATCAAATGTTATATAATACAAACGAGAATATTTAAGGTCAAAGTTCGAGTCAAAAAGTCAAATTGGACTTAAAATTTGGGACGGAGGGAGTACTACTTATGTAACTACGTGCCACGAGCCATTACATAAATCTTAGAGTTATTTACATAAATGGTCTCTGTGATTTGTCGGATTTTACGGATTTAGTCCTTATATTTTTTTTTGCGGATCTCGTCCTTATGGTTTTGACCCGTTACGGGTTTGGTCCCTTGACCACTTTTTCTGTTAGTTTGACCGTCAAGTGGGTGTTTAAATGGCTGAAATGACAGAAACACCCTCCTATTGTATGGTCCATGTTGTTTGTAGCATTTCACGAATTTGGTCCCTACTTTATTTTAATTTTTTTTGTCCAATTTTTTTTATTATTAATATTGTTAATAAATATTTTTTTCCGAATTTTTGTGTCTGAACTTTTTTGATCGCTGTGGGTGGTTAAATTTTTGTGTCCGAATTTTTTATTAATAATATTATTAATAAGTTATTATTAATAATTTTTTTATCTGAATTTTTTAAGTAAGTTTTTCACATATTTTTTTAAAACTTTTTTGATAGATTTTTTAAAATTTTTTTGAACTTTTTACGATATTTTTTTATAAAATTTTCACAAAAAGCTTTCTAAAAAATTGGGTTAAATTTTCGTCATTAATTAAGTCAGATTTTTTTTTTAAATTTTTTGACATAAATTTTTAAAAATATTTTTAACAAAAAAAGTTTTGACATAATTTTTGTAAAAGTTGACATAATCCTTCAAATTTTTAATTTTTTTTAATTAAAACAAATATTTTTCAAAATTAAAATTTTTTTAATCTGTTAAAAAACTTTTAAAAAATTAAAATATTAAATTAAAAAAAATTGTTAAAATATTAGATGTTTAATTTGTTAAAAAATATTGTTTTTAAATTTTTGACATAATTGATAACATCAAATAGTCCTGATTTTCTAAGCGTTAATTTCTCCCTTTATCATCATATTTTAAGTGAAATGTTAGTAAAAACATCCTTATTCCTTATTATTTCATTTCAGGACTTATTTCATGTAAGGAAGCTGTAATTTGACGTTTTCAGCCCTTAGGAAGAGTTGTCTCTAGACTTCGGCGTAACCAAGTGATGAAGTTACGACGTAACTAAAGATTATGAAGACTACGGCGTAACCCTCAGCTCAGGTTACGCCGTATTGATGAAATGCTCAAGATCTACAAAAGCTATGGTGTAACCCCAGATAAGGTTACGCCGTAATAACTGATAAGCACCCGATTAACAAAGCCTACGGCGTAACCCTCAGCTAAGGTTACGCCGTAATGAAGAATACACATAATTTATGAAAGCTACGGCGTAACCCCAGCTTAGGTTACGCCGTAACCATGGATAAGCACAAAAGATTGAAGAGTTACGACGTAACTACCTAATAAGGTTATGCCGTAACTAGTATTGGAGCCTATAAATAATCGAAGGTTTCACCAGTTTTAATCATCTCTCCTTTCCCAAACCTTCTATGGTTTGGGGAGATCAAACACAGAAGAAGAAACATGGCTTAGGGGCGTTGAATAACGAAGTCCTTGTCTACGATTTCCATTGCATTCGAGTTTGAATTCCTTTTATATTTTTCCAGAACTTATATTATGAATTCATGTCATTAATTGAATGAAGTTTGCATTTATGGTATTGTTATTCTCTTTAATTCTTTATAGACATTTGCTAGTCTTTTCATAGATCACTAGCCTTGGTAGTATTATAAGCTTGGTAGTATCTAAAGGGCTGGGAGATATGACCAACTAACCCCAGTCTGATAGATTGCGAAGTATGGGAGGAATTGGCCATAGTACAACCACTCTTCGTGTGCGAACTGACCAAATGATCACTTATCAAGTGGAGGTACTTAAGAGGTTAGGGGGAATCTAAGTTCCTACCGGTCGGGTTCCCACCGTCTAGATCTAGTAGATTCGGTGCTTAATGATTGCTATTAGGTTGCCGAATGATCCCGGGTGACCTGTTCATCTTGGTGAGGAATCTAAAAACCAAAGGTCATGACGAATTGACCAAATGAGTCTGGTGATAATTAACCACTATATTGAATCTTTCATATTAAGAATCAATTCATATTTGCATTCTTCATTAAGCTTCGTTTATCTATCTCTTTTCCCTAACATTCTGGTGTCTGTGTGAATGGAATAATAGCATCTCAATGAATTATAATAACCTTGTTATGACCATATCATTTCTAACCTTAGTTCTTTCAAGGTCACAGCTCTCTTGGGACGATACTCGGATTTACCTAAGGCTTTACTACATTTGATTGGGTTCTCTGCCCATTAGTATGTGTTTATCCTAAGTTATCTAAGTTTTATAAATATTAAAAACAGAATGAAATAGCACATCAATAATCTATTTAAAAAAATTAAACTTTAAAATTATTAAAAAAATTTGACATAATGTTTTTAAAATTTTTTGACAAAATTTTTTTTGACATAATTTCTGTAAAAGTTTTGATATAATCCGTCAAAAACTTTTTTTTTTTTAATTAAAAAAAAATATTGTTCAAAGTTATAAAAAAATTAAACTTTAAACCTTAAAAGTTTTAAAGGTTTGACATAGGTTTTAAATTTAAAAGGAAAAAACTTTTTATAATTTAAGAAAATTTTGACTAAATATGTGATAAGAAATAAAAATTAAAATTTATTAAAAAAAATGAATTAAAAATTTAGTACTAATGTTAATTAAATAGTTTAAAAAAAAAGAAAAAAAAAATACCAATGACTAAATTTGTTATACGAGACAAACCACATGGACCATATGCTAAGACAAACGAGGGTATAAGTGTCATTTTAACCATCTTTGACGGTCAAACTAACAGAAAAAATGGTCAAGGGACCAAAACCATAACGGGTCAAAACCATAGAGACGAGATCCGCAAAAAAAAGTATAGGGAATAAATCTGTAAAACCCGACAAACCACAAGGACCATTTATTTAATTAACTCTAAATCTTATATAAACATATTTTTGGTGTCTAGAGGGGAGGAGAGAATTAATTTAGAGTTTATGGTTTTCTAAATAATGAATGAACTATGAACCAAAGGGTTCATTATATACTAAACCTAACTTGCAATTCAAGTCAAATACAAATTCCCACCTCCTTAGCTTCATTCGGCCGACCCACTCTCTATTAGGGGTGTTCATGGATTGGGCAATATCCACCGTAACCGAAAACCGAAACCGAACTGAACCGAATTCGTAACCGAACCAAATTGGTCAAAACCGAACCGAACCAAACTAAAGATTCAGTTATCGGTTTGGATATGGTTTTGGCAATGAAAACCGAACCGAAAATCGAATTCATATAAAATATATATTTTTTCCATGTTATATATGAAAAAAAACCACTAAAACTCTTTTTTAGTATAAATATAACATGATTTAAGCTTGAAAAAAATATTTTGTGCTAAAAATATATATAATTAAATAAAAAATAAAGAAAATTATGCAATTCAGGTTATTCGGTTCGGTTTTCGGTTATAGGGGTTCGGTTTTTGGTTGGGTTGAATCAAATTCAAATTCGGTTCGGTTCGGTTTTCGGTTATACCCAAAAAAAATTAACTGAACTAACCGAACCGAATAAACCGAATAACCTGAAAACCGAACCGACGAACAGCCCTAATCTCTATATGGGCTTGTTGGGCTCGTTTGAACTTTCACTAATTAACTTAGTCCATTACACATTATTTAGTCTAGCCCGTTGAACACCCCTGCTCTCTAATGGTTGACTAACGGCCGTTAAATCGTTTCTTGATATATTAATACAACTAAATATATATACAATAAATACATTAATCTTATTAATTAAACAATCCCTCGGTGTATACGTGTGTGCCTTCAATAGGCTCACGTATTTTCAGCCCTATAGTTATGGATTAGACTTGAGCACTACCAATACATAGAACTTGTCATCAGTTGATATCCCACACCTATATAAAGAGGGTTTGTTTGAATCAATCTTCCCCCAAAATCCTTTAAATAATTAAACTTGGCTTTGTAGATAGGAGGACCGTTCGATCACTTTTTCCCCCCATTTTCCTTAATCAATATACCCAAACCTATACAATATACCTGATCCCATTAACTCTCTCCCAATTATATACCCTGTTCTAAGATGAAAACAATATTTAATCATTACACGAACAAATCATTCGAAAAATATTAAACTTAATCAATAATCATGGAATAATAAGAAACTGTTTTAGGTATGTGGTTATTGTTTTTCGAATTGATCATCACCATAATATTAACCATCGGTATTGCACGGAATTGTGGTACGGAATAATGTATAGATGAGTTTCGATTTGAGAATGATTATATGGGTTTAAACATTTGGTAGGAGCTGAAAGGTTACCCCTACTGAGCGCAAGTCGATTTATACCTTCAAAGATTGTGAGGTACCCTCAACCTTCTGAGGTAAAAAACCCTAAAGTCGATTCCCCTGTGGCGTGGCGATTCCCTAAACCCCTAAAAAAACGACTACCAACCTGCTCTAATCTCCTATTCTATTGCTTTAATCTGTTATAATTGGGCAATTACCTTCGTGTCTTTGCTTGATTCTTACAGGTTCTTGTAATCGTTTAGATTATTAGGGTTTTTGTTTTTCGTTTTTCTTGTTAGGGTATCGTATAAACTGATCTTAATTCATTATTCTGCTTGCTATGGAGGATATTGGTTAGAGATGTTTCATGTTTGTTTAATGCATGCCTAAGCTTTGCTTAGGACCTCGTGTTGAAGATTGGATGATTGCTCTTCGTGTTTTCCTGTTAACTTTGTTTTTCTAGTTTAGGGTTTTGTTACTTCTTGTTTGTTGAATCTGTTTTGTATGGCTAATGTGGGTGATCGTAATGAGCAAGAATCTTGTAGTTATGATGCGTCCCAGCCATCTAATGATAGTTTTATTCTTCTGTGATTGGAGCTGCTATGACAATAGACCGCAGTGTACCGTTAAATATCAGCCAACACCTGGTACATCGTCGGGGTAAAGGTGATTTCTTTGATCGTGAACCTGTAACTGATGGAACTAAGAAGGTTGTTATTGATGATGTCTTTTGGGAGGTTGGTCCTACTGGTGTTGTTAGTACCGTGAATAATATGGATGAGCCTGTGGGTATTACTAGTATGTTTAACATGCATGACTACTAAAGTCAGCCGTTCTCTCTCTAAAGTCAGCCGTTCTCTCTCTAACCCCTATGGGGCGATTTTTGCTTCTTGATCTCTAGTTCGATCTTCATCATCTAGGGTTAAAATTCTTCCAATTTATTATCAACATCCAATTATCTTCATTATTCAGCTAGAATTTTGAATAGAGAAAGTCCAATCCTATGTTTCATTCAAACCCGATTAGGTTTTTTTATGATTGGAAAAGGTTGGTTTCATGGTGGTTCAAAACCGATTATGGTTTTGATGGGGGATCGTCATAGGGTTTTAATTTTGGTCGATCCATGGCAATCTAAAGGGTGCATTTCTATTGCTTTCATCTAGACATTAGTTTAGGTTATGCAATCTCCTTTTATGAGGTGTTGGGTTTTGCGGTTAGGGGTTAGGTTTTTCTAGCTCCTTTGCCGCCTGGGTGGTCATGGATGGGGGAAGCATGGATTCCGGTGGTCTGCTAGGGTTTAACTGATCTTTATGGCGGCTAGGGTTTGCTGGTGCTATTAGGGTTTCATATTTTCATTCAGCCATGGTGGTGGTTTGGCACGGCTAGGGTGTCTATGGAATCCGGTTAAGATTTCTGGCTCGCTTTGTCGTTTTGGTTGTTCCTGCTCATGGTTGGAGATGGTGCGGCTAGGGTTGGGAAATTGGGTTTCTTTGTTTTTACATTTAGATTGTAATTTAAATGTAATTGGTTTTTCTGCGTTTAGCAAATGTGGTTGTTCTGCGTTTAGCAGTAGATTTGCTCAGTTACATTTGTAGATTCAAATCGCTTATGTAACGGGCTGAGGGCATGGGATTCACCCATGTCAATTGTACTTCATAGTTTTTGGCGTAATATATTTACCGGGGTTTAAACCCTTTTACCCAAAAAAAACATGCATGACTACCCGCTTCTTAGTGATACTATTCGTACTAATGTCTACGGTGTCGATGACACCACTAGGGGTGCTAATATGCCTAGTACTGATGGTGTTAGTGTAGCTCCTAAAGCTGGAAGGGTACATGTTTCTTCTATGCATACGAGTTATGATTCTTCGCCTAAGGAAACAACCGGTCCAACTGTTGAGGTAAATCCGTTACCTATGTCGTATGTTGGTGCTACAAGTAGTACTAATTCTGCTAATCCTAATGGTGCTAAGCCTATTGATTCGACGAAGCGCAAATCTAATTTTCGTAGGTTGGAGTGTAGTAAAAAGTCTAATGGAGTGGATCTCTCCATTCCTATGAAAGTCGTTGAGGAGGTAAACTCTAAATTTGAGAATACCCTTTATGGTTATTTCCTTGGTAAACGTATTGCTTTTCCGGTTGTTGATTATTACGTTCATAATACATGGGCCAAGTATGGTATTCAAAAGGTTATGATGAATGCAAAGGGGTTTTTTTCTTTAAGTTTTTCACTCGTAAAGGTATTGATGATGTGCTTGAAAACGGACCGTGGATGATTAAGAATGTGCCAATTATTCTTAAAACGTGGACTGTGAATACTAATCTACTTAAAGAGGATTTGACTAATATTCCGATATGGGTTAAATTCCATGACATGCCCCTTGATATGTTTTCTGATGATAGTCTCAGCCTCCTAGCTACATTGATTGATATGCCAAAAATGTTAGATTCTTATACTAGTCAAATGTGCTTAGAATCTTGGGGTCGCAGTAGTTTTGCTAGGTGCTTGATTGAAGTTAAGGCAGATCAGGTCCTTAGGGAGAGCATCACAGTTGAGATACCATTACTTGATGGGATAGGATCTACTATTTAAAAAATTCGGGTGGAGTACGAATGGAAACCGCCTCGGTGTGATACATTTAAATTGTTTGGCCATACGATAATTGATTATCCTAAATCTGTTCAACTTCCTACACAGCCTAAAAAGACTGTTAATGATGGTTATCAAACTGTCACTAACAAGTATAAGGGTAGGAATGGTGGTCCAAGTATTCCAAGTAAGGGAGGTTTTACTAAAGTGGGTCCTAAATTTAGGTACCAACCTAAAGCGCCTCCTCCTGAACCCAAAAAGGTGGATAGTGCGAAGAAGAAAGCCACAGATGTGGCTAGTTAGAGTGGGACGAAGATTGCTACACCTAATCCTTTTTCAGCACTAAATACGATTGATTCTTTCGACTGTGGCAATCCTACTGATGTAGAGGTTTCTGGTAATGCAGTGGAAGCAAAGGAGGCTGGGTCTCTTGAGACATGTAATGTATTACAAGATCCGCTTGTGAGTGATTCTATGGAAGCTAACACGGTTGGTCATACCCCTATTGTTGAGAAAATTGGGGAGTTTGAAAGGCTTCTTATCGATGGGAAAGCTACTCTTGTTGATGATAATAGTAATCATATTAAAAAGGTTGATTATCAGGGTTATAATAAGGATTTACCGGCTACTTCTTTTACTAAGAGGGTTAACCCATTCACTAAGGTGGGGGAGATTGTGGATTCTGATAGTGATGATGAGGAGGTTGTGAACACCTTTGATGAGTCGAGTAACCTATTTGGTGGTGGTCATGATCGAGAAGATGACTATGATGACTATGATTATGATAACTATGCGGATCAGGTTTACGATCTCCCAGGAAATTTGGATGCCTATTATGACACGTATGGTATCAAGCTCCAAGGCCTTGGTAGGAAGTAATGTTATCTCCATAGGAGTCTAATGTTATTTTTTGAGTAGTGGTTTATTTTCTTATATAGAGAATAGGAAGTATTTTGTTATGTAAGCTTTTCGCCTATGTAATAGGCTGAGATATGGGATTCACCCATATCCTTTGTACTTCAACGTTTTTTGGAGTAATATATTTACCGGGTCTTTGACCTTTTACCAAAAAAAACCCTACTGAGGTATATTATGCCATATCTATACTACATATAATGAGTGTATGGTCAAACCTTGAAAAGTGAAATCTTGAAAGTCAAAGGTGAGAGAAATGCATAATATAATTAATATTTTATTAAAATACCCCATTACCTAAAAGTACAATAATTTATTCACATTGTATAACCAAATAAAAGCATATCTACCAAATTAAAAATAACCAATTAAAACACTCCTTATTAAAAAGTACAATAAAATTTTCACAATGTATAATTTAAACAAGCTACAACATAATCCAAAATATAAAATAATTAAATACACTAATTAATATTATTTTTAAAACACCCTAAAATGAAAAGTATATGTTATTATACACATTATACAAATTAATAAAATACACAAAGCTTCATACAAGATAACAAGTTGATGGATTATATAGTTTTGAAAACAGGACCGGACCAAATGGTTCAACCAGGAACCGGTATCGCCACCGGTTCGACTAACAAATAAAAGCCATCCGAAAACGAACCAGAGAGGACCCGTTGAAACCGATACAAACTGGTGGAATTAGGTCTCATCGAGATCTATTTATCCGGTTAATCGTCACAGGGTACCCACCGCCGAAAACGTGCTGATACCTTGCTATACTATATATATATAGGAAAAACCATAAAGTAAAAAGTGAAAAGTTGAAACTAAAAAAAGAAATGTTGAAAACATATATTTCAAAACGAAACTATTAATACACATCGAAAACCGGGTTGACCCGGGACACTTCAAACCCGGCAGGTTGACCCGGGACGCTTCAAACCCGGCGGGTTGACCCGGTTTAATTTGACCCGTTTTTTACCCAACCCATCGGGTTGACTCGTTTAAATCGACCCGTTTTTCGACCGAAACGGTTCAACCATGTTAGATATTGTATTTCATAAACACATCATAACATATCAAATGGGGCGTATAGTTTAGAGGTTTTAGAGAGAGAAAGTAGGATGAGAGCCTTTCTAGAGAGAGAAAGTGAAAGAAAACTTGGAAGGTTAGATTAGAATGAAAGGTCCAACCCTCTACCTTGGGAGGTAGAGGGTATTTATAGTTACAAACTAAACGTCCTCCTTCGGACTGTGGATCAGGCATCCAGTGGGTAAAGACCCGTCCGTCCTCTACGGTGTTGCACTAAACTAAATAACTAACTAAATAACTAGTAAATAACGTAATGTCTACGAGCTAACTTATGCTAGATTATATATGGGGTAACCGACTCTTCACTATGGAATTTATAATTCCTAACAATCTCCCCCTAAGGGACGTCACCCCATGTTTTACATTTCGAATCCTAGCATTCTATTATATCTTCAGTCTTGAGCTCGTAGACTTCAATTCTTCACTTCCGCAATCTTTGTGCTTTAGTAGTGACTCTTCATAGTCCGAACGCTTTGTACTTTCAGTGGAGGTCTTTGAACTGATCCACATCTTGATGATCTTTAAGCTTTCTTTGAGATCATCAGCCACAATAAATCTCTGGATCACCCTTTATTGTGTTGCCATCATGTGAAGTTGTGACTTTCGGACCGACATGCTCACACTTTCGGGATCATGACATCTTTCCATCAGAGTAGCGGAAGCTTTACTGGTTCATGATATTTGCGGCGTAGCGAAGCATAGTATAAAAATATCGAGCCGGGTTATGTAGATATGCACCAGTCATGATTTCTTCAATTAAGTGTGGATGCTGTGAGCATGCGGCTTTAGATTGACTCCTCAATTACGATCGCTACAACCGTCCAAATGTACCTGCGAACAACAGTTAGCAATAAAACACACGAAAGTGTCTTTGATAACTTTCGTTGAATTGAGGTACGGCCCACGGTTCCCGTTGATCGATACAAGTCTTTGCTGTGATCGGTATAATTCCAAAGAATCTCCTTGACAAGGTTTCGCAGCTGTTCTAGTTGTTCTCAAACCGGAACGTCTCAAAGAAGACAACACGGAGTGAGTGAACCAGCGAATTGAGATTCACTGATTGATGAAAAATTGATTTGAAAAATAATCGTGTATTGCTTGAAGAAAGAGTTTTGCAATACGACGAAGGTTTTGTGAGAAAGATCAATTTTCAATCAAAATACTTTTTGTATTATAAACTAAGTACACATTCGATGTGCTAGAGAAAAGAAGAATTTTACACATCGAACGGTTTTTCCAAAAGTATTTTTCAATCAGAGATACTTTTTGTGTTTGAAATGAATACACATTTGACGTGCTAGAGAAAAGAAGGTTTGCACATTGAATGGTTTTTCCAAAAGTATTCGTCAATTCCATTCCTGGACCAAGGTTGATTCACGAATGAATCGCCCCATCGTTTGTATCCAGTTGTCACAAGCTTGATCTTATGAAAGATCTCACATGCCACCTACCAAGAGCTTGTATGATGTTGGCTCTAGAAGGCTTTCCATCTTCATCGTGAATATGTTTGCATATCACTCAGATGTTCTGGCAATACCACGAGGATAATGCGTAGGACTCTCAATATATATACTTACTTTCCACATTGTGTGAAACAGCAAGTCTTCATTAATTTTGTGTCCTAATGAGATATTGTGGATGATCTCTTGGCTCTAGACTCAGTTTTGCACATTTGGTTCCTATGCCAGAGACTAGGGAGAGGATCTCCTTCTTCAATATCAACAATCTCTAAGAGAAAGTCGATAGATTATGTCGGTTCCCCGTGAGAATGAAACAAGCCCTTTTAAGAGGAACTTGAGTAGCTTGGGAAGTTTAGTGCAGTGCGTCCTTTGGGTCCATGATGTCTTGTCTTCAATACCAGTGTTAACTTAGTAAACACCAGTAGCATATGTATTGAACCCGGTTTCTGCCCTAAGGTTGAATTATTGGAGGGCTATTTCTTTTCACCCTTTTCACATTCAATTTCTTTTTCATTCTTCAACCCTTCAGTGCTTACCGAGACTTCATTACTAGAACCTTATTGGGTTTGTTCCAGTACTAGCTCTGTCTCAGTCGGCACTCTTCCCATATCTCACTTTTCTCCTTTTTTCATCATACCTAAGGACTCTACACTATCTAGTGGATTGTCCCTGGGTAGATCCCTCCGGATCTGGCGGGATCGTGGGAACGAATACCTAACCTAACCATCCTTATAACACCGTACATAAAGTAAATTTGGTCAGTCTTTTGGTATTGTTCTTCTTCCATTGGAACCAATTGAAACCCTTTTGAAAATCAATCCAAGTACCTGTGATACATGATCAAAACATTTTGTACCTGAATTGTTTTTGATATTTTTAGAAAAAAGCTCCCCCTCCATATGTGCATCAAATGTATTTGAAACGGTTTTTAGCACATGGAGGCAAGAGGACTTGAAACTTTCAGATTTGAGAATGAAATATTCGATTCATTGATCGACAATTTCTAAAAGATATCACTATCACTTTCCCGATCAATGTTAGTATTTTTCATACTTTGTTAAAGATATTTTATGGGAAAGGATGTGGTTTTCAAAAAGTTGCTCCCCTCAACTTGTGCATGTGATTTTTGAAATTGTTTTGCACGAAGAGGAAAGAGTTCTTAGAAGCATATTCACGATCATATAGCCATACTGAAACCATTAGAAAATCAATCAAGGTACTTTTTATTGAAACTTAAGAAATTTTGTTTTGTACCTTGAAAGTTTGTTTTCTTTTAAAATGCTCCCCCTCAATATGTGCTTCGAGATTCGAAAGCGTTTAGCACATATGGGAGAGCAGTATACCCACTTGAACAAAAAAATGATCATCTTTAATCAAGTTTCATTATTAAATCACAAATTCTCCCCCGATCAAAAATATCAAACCCTTTGAGATTTTGGATCCCAAGTGATTTAATAAGGTTTAGAAGAACATAGGAGAAAATGTGGCCATGTTTAAATACTCATCTTGTTTTTGGATAAATGCTCCCCCTCAACATGTGCATTATGTATAAGAAATCGTTTGGCTCATGGAGGCAGGAGTGCCTTTAAAGGACTAAAACCAATTCCATTTAAATAAAATTTGAGATTTAAATCACGATCTCTACCCCGATCAAAAATTTCAAACCTTTTGAGATTTGTGATCCCAATTGATTTAAATCATTTAAAAGATTTTGGATAAAGACGTGGCTTGATTTAATTTTGAAAGATGATTGATACGGATCAATTTTAGACATTAAAATTGTTAGTGTAAGGTATGATAGTTTTTAAGAGATCTTTAAGTAAAATAAAACAATTTCACAATCAAACAAGAACAGAAAGAATTTTATTTTGTAAGATCTTTGAGTTTTAAAGAAAATCATACCATGACATAACATTAAATCTTTAGATCACCACTTATTATGTTGTACAGACCGAACTTTTATGAAGAAATATCATTTGAAAATATTTAATTTGGAATCACTTATGATTTGACAAAATAAAGTCCAGTTGATTTCAAAACTTTGAATCCGATTTATTTTCAAAACAATATTTTTCCATTTTCAAAACAATATTTTCAAGATTGTTTAAAAATGGTATCATTCACTACTTTTTCTGCACAAGATACGTTAGGTGGTATGGAAGCTTATGTTGTTGTTGTAGGGCTTGGAAGAAAAACCGTCTGCTGATGCAGTGAGACTTCTTACGTTACATTTTTCCATGCCAACTCTCCATAGAAGTCCAATTAAGCTCCGTTTCTTCATTTGTCAACCCAAGATATAGTTACCCTTTCCTTTCGGCATCCAATCATCTTCATTTGTGGGATCTGGATCGGGAACATTCTTATATACCAATATACCTGCATATGTTAGTGAACACACATACAAATATATGGTGGTCGACATCACCCAAACAACAATCGACTAATAAAAGTCAATTCAACATATTAATCAGATCATATAAGGCATGGGGATAATGTATTCATCAAACTCTAATCATCTAACCCTAACAATCATATCCTGGGCACCTAGTCCTTCAACGTAGGTTAACATCATTTTTAATTAAGCATATAGGATAATTAAGAAAGTCCGTTAGATGATGTAAATTTGAAAACATTCTCCCCCTCAATCAATGACTTATTTTACTGAAAAGTTTAAAAGCGCTGAAGTCATTGATTGAGTTTTCAATAATTATAAAAACTCGATTCGATTGATTTCTCAAGCAACTCATTTACCACCATTTTGAAAACACCAAATATTTTTCTGAAGAATTTTAGACGGAAAAACATTTGTGTAGGAGCAGATCTTTTGTGACATGCTTTCCATGTTTTGGTTTTAGGATAAGTGCACAAAATTTTTGAAAATTTTGGTTTAGCGCAGCACTTTCCTTTCTTGAAGACCGGGTTACTATTTGAAATAATAGCAAACCATGGTTTAAGCGCGGGTTACAGTCTGAAATAACTGCAAGCCATTTGATTTGACATGTTTTAAAAAGAAATATTTACACCTTCTGCTCGAACTTCATCTAAAGTCCCGTGCCATTATTGAATGACATTTCTAAGACCGTAGATGTTATCGATACCAGAAGACATGTCTGGAGAAAAACATATTTTTGGTATTTTCTGATTTTTCAAATTTTTTATGGATTTTTTGAAGGTTTTATAATTTTCTATTTTGTTTTGCTGGTTTTATATTTTTGTATTTTGTTTTTCTGATAAATATATACAAAGATAGAGTAGATGATATAGTTTAAGAAGATGATGATACGAGTACCGAGATAAGGATATCGAACAGCCTCGTTGTAGAAGATAGAAATCGTCATCTCTTAAACATCCACCACCAAAGCTTCCGAGGCTCTTGAAAAGAAGAAAGAACATGAGCCTTTAAGAAAGAGAGACTTTGGCAGCTTTCCCCCAAACCGAAAATCCTTTAGCTGAGCAAATTCAAAGCTTTCATTCAAGCTTCCATTAGCTAGGTGTACGAAGAAGCACACCATTATCGTAAATCCCGCTGATCCTTTTAAGAACGATAATCGAGATTCTCCGTTCGAGGTTATACCATCCAATAGAAGAACCGCAACGTATCATCCCACACATAAATAACTCTTCTCAAATTTCATTCAACTGAAGTCTGACGCGATCCTTTCCAAAAGGTGTCAAGAGACCACTTCCCCCGAGTAGTTGAATAGATGCAGCCCGTCTCTTAGAATAGAGCTCAAGAGCCCGAATACACAAATAGAGTTCCAAAGAATAAATGATACAACCACCCAATGCACATTTATCTTTCCTGATGATTGTGTATGAAGCTCAAGAACCCGAAGTACCCGAATGCCCAAAGAGAGAATAACCGATAACATTGAAGAAGTAGGCCGAATTACTGATTATCTCTGCGGAGGACTATCTCTGCAGATGTCAACTCCGAAATAAGTGATTATATCTCTGAATCACTGATTAAGCCCTCAAGTGAAACAATTGAGCATCCCCAATGTACACAATCTCTCTCCCCTGATGATTGTGATAATCATCAAAATCATTACACACTTGTGTACCTCTTTTATCTTCAGAAACTTTCTATTACATCACTTCCCCCACGTAGTTGGAATAATAACACTAAAAGCCTTGATGAGTAAAACCTTGAGATTCTCTGCGGTCATGACAATTGTCTTCCCAGGATATCTTCAATCACTTAGAAGAGTTAAGTTCATCAAGTTTACTCGCCATGAGTCAAACCTTGAGTTTCTCTACGGTAATAACATTTGTCTTCCCGGGATATCTTCAATCACTTAGAAGAATTAAGTTCATCAAGTTTACTCGCTTGTGTTTAGATGTGTGTCTCCTTCCCCCTTGCTGGTTTTGATACTTCAGAATCAGCAACATATTGTAAGCCCGTATACTAGAAATCTTGTTGAGAAGATCATAATTAGCTCAGATGTATCAGTAAGAATCAACTTGTTGAAGAAACAGAATGAGCAAGTCTAGTTGGGGATTAAATCTGGCTTTCCACTCTCCCCTAATTAGTTCTCTCCCCTAAACTGAAAATCTTTTAATAAATGCCAAGATTAAGAAGAAGTCTTTGGATAATCAAATGCAACTCGTCTTTAGTCTTCTAACATGTAGCAGAAAATGTAGAACAGACTGTAGACTCGACCTTCTTCAAGATTTTCCAGTTGGGAAATAAATAGTTAACATCTTCATCTTACCAAATGCGTTCCAATTACCTTATATGTAGCAAATCTCCTTAACTAAAATCCCTTCCAATCAAACAAGAACAGAAAGATGTTCATCAAAGAAATCAGCCCAGCAACTAGAAGCACTTTGTCATTTAATCTCATTAGCCCGTGTAAAGATGTCAACCAACGTCTCTTAGAAGATAACTCCATGTAGTGTTGACCCGATAAGAAGAAGCTCGGTTCTTACATGAGTTTGGAGCCGTTTGACCATTTATTCTAAGATATCGATCAACCATGCAGAATTATTACACTTCTTCTCCCCCTCAAGAATTGCATACGGAGATGCCATTCTTGATTAAACAAGTGATTATCATCCAAATGTATTCTATTCACACTTCTCCCCCTCAAAATTAGCACATGATGTCGCCATCGTCATTATAGTTGAGCAAGTGGAATAAGAACACAATCAACAATAGTCCGGTTCACTTGATGACTGAAGCGCATGGAAAAAAGTATGAAGCATGTTGATGAGAATGGTCATAATAAGAAGATTTCTCTTCTTCCGAAGATAATGCGCACTGAAACGTACACTTTTCTTTTCTTTAGAGAACGGGGCCTGAAGTGTTTTCTGCAGACGCCATAATGTTGAAGTACGAGGCCTGAACTTATGTGAACAGACGTCATGGCCGATTGCATATCAATGTTGAGTAACTTGAACCCGTGAGTTATGAGATATCAATCCTTTTGTTATCCATACTTTAAGCCAGTCCATGTATTGAAGGATCGAAGTATCTGCAACTGAGTAAGGACTACCTACACTAACATTACAAGCTTGTTTGCATATATATGGGTTAGTGACATTAGTATCCAAACCCTTTAGGGTTTCATGGTCAACTTTGAGATTGCCATTGGTAAACATCTTTCCTGTAGGTATCCACCTAAGTCCAGCATCCTTAAAAATTCTACCAGATGGTATCCACTTATGGCAAGGTCTAGGATTTTTAAGCTTCTCATGCATAGTGGAAGACTTATCCTTATTCCTACTTTCCAAAGATTTAGCAGTTGGTAACCATCTAGGCGAATCTTTTGGTTTCATTTGCTTCATATGCACTGTGGATGACTTAGTGTAAATCCTAGACTTAACAGGTTGTACCATTTCATGAGCATTTACTTTCTTCAGGGATTTTGTGAAACATTTATCATAATTAGCATTAAAGATACATTTGAGACACTTTGAGCAAACAGCTTGTTTGGATTCAGAAATAGATCTAGATTTCTTAGAGTTATCTGCTATGGGAATAGCTTTAATCGAAATGCAACTACTCTTAGATATAAGCCAATCCCTAGTCTTTAGATTAGTGTTCCTAGGTAATGGTTTAGAACTACTAGCAGTGCCTTGGAATCTAGAAGAATTCATCACCCTGGGTCTTGCACCTAAAATTCCGTCTTTGCGCTTTTGTGCCTTCTTTCTAGCCATTTCTAGATAAGAGTTCTTATACAAATCATTCATATCAATTTTCCTAGGCAAGTGAGGTGAAGTGACTGGTTTTGTCAAAATTTGTTTCGCGTCAACTTGGGAGGCAAACCGCGTTTTTGAAAATTTTGGTCGTTCAGATCTAAACGCATTTGGTTGTCTAATAACTGGTTTCCCAAAGATTGATGGTTTTGAAAACTTAGTGTTCACACTATTCCCTGTTGTTTTTCGAGCTCAGCTTTTTAAAGCAACAATAGCGAAACTCATTTCCTGAAGTTGAGCTTTGAGATCATCAATTTTTGCTATCAAAGAGTTTGTTTGTTCTATTGACTTAGTTCTAGCTTCTTTGACAGAGTCACTTAGTTCTATGTGATGCTTTCTCAAAGACTCATTTTCCTTTAGTAATTTGGCCACACAAACCGCTAATTCATCATTTCTTATTTGAATATTATCAATAACATTAACATCAGAGTTACATGTAACCAAATTACTTTTCACATGCATATCAGAAATATGTTTCTTCAAGTTGTTGATAGTCGAGTTGTTGGCTTGAAGCTGAGCTTTTAAATCGTTTATTTCAAAAAATTCACAAAATTCAGGAAATTCCGGATTTTTACATGGTTTCTTAGTTTGAAAACTTTCCTCTTTACTCTGTATCGCAATTTCAAGTGAAATGCAATGTTTTTCAAGTTTTGATAATTTGTATGAAAGTTCATCAAAAACCTTTTTATCAACCATATCAATTGTTTTGAAATTATTAGACTCAGCCTCAACCAAGGGACATTTATCAGAATCATGTTTAGTATTAAGATCAGAATGGTTAGGTACCTTAGCAGATGCACTATGTTGATCAGTTAAGGGTACCTCATCAGATGACACTGCTCAATTTCGTCGATATCTGCATCCACATCATGTGTAACAAGAGTCACTGGACCGCGTGTCAAGCTTATCTATCTCTGAGCCTCTGTATTCAGTGTCAACTGATCCATCATCTAGTGCTTTACCCGACTCATCATTATTTGTTGCCTCTGACATTCTACATTCAGCAACACCCGATTCTTCAACTGATACATTACCCAACTTATCACAACTATCTCTCAACGCACGGACACTCATCCACTTTTTAATCTGTCTGAGTAACTTCCTCAATATACTTCTCCACATTATCCATGAGTTGGATAAGTGTCTTTATGAACACGCTAATTTCCATTCGGTGTGTTTCTTGAAAGACATTTCAGTCATGTCTTGATACAATCGATGTAAATTCCCAACGATGAATGACTGAAATTGGTTGTAGATCACTTGAAGTGAAGCACTGGAACTATCCTTTTGAACCATTTCTTTATCAAGTTGTTGTTCCAATTGTTCTAAGTTTTAGAATAATGTGCTCTTGAACGTTGATAATTCTTGACGGAAAAGTGCGGATAGCTGTTCGTTTACTTCCCATTGATAGAAGCAATGTGAGGTGTGAATGAAGTTGTCGATAAGGTTCAATGCAACTTTCGTTATCCTTTGCACAAGCATTCAGTAACATTGACTGCATTTACTGTATTTTAGAGTCCGAACCCGGAGATATCACATCCTCATTGACTGATTCAATCATCTTTAACCGTTCGATTAGTAAATATTCTCATGATTGTCTCTGACATCATACAATTTAAGTACTTACGAAATTCTGGGTCAGTAGTGTAAGACATGATGTTGTAGTATCCACAGGATTTTACAAGTCTATGATTTAAACCGAGAAATAGAATCTTTCGAGGGATTTTACTAAAATCAAGACCAAACCGTTAAGCAATGACCAATGGAATGTGTTAAGATGACTGATGGATCGACACAATGATGGACAATTGTGTGTTAGGACTTATAATTGTTTGTAGGATTAGCAGAGATGTTGTTTGGTTGAGATTTGGATTGGTTTATGCTCGTTTTTACGGAGAAATTTAGGTCTAAAAACATAAAAACCTCAATAACGCTGAAAACGGAGTTACGGATCAAAAGTTATAGCCGTTTGAAGTTTTGTCGGGAAAAGTCAACAAAACGCACTGATAAAATGGTCAAACCGCTTCTAACAATCCTCTATGAAGACAACTCGCTAGTTACAAGTCGCTAGATGCTCAAGTTACTAGAGACAACTTGCTATGAACCAAGTCGCTACACACAAGTCGCTATGAACCAAGTTGCTACACACAAGTCGCTATGAACCAAGTCGCTAAGAATTATGACAACAAGTCGCTAAGCACCAAGTCGCTAGACACAGTTAAGTTGCTAAAGAACAACTCGCTAAGATCCAAGTCGCTAGTATCAAGTCGCTAACAATTTACACTACAACTTCACTAACAATTCTGAAGCAAGTCGCTAACCTCACCAAGTCGCTAGCCGGAGTGGAGAATCCACTAACTTGTACTATTTGTCGGCTTGTCTCAATAGACAAGTCGCTAACAACTAACATGTAACTTTCGCTAACTTTACTGAAGCAAGTCGCTAAGATGAAAAACACAACGAGAGCCAAGTCGCTAGCAAGAAAAACTTCAAAAACACACTTTTCAATCCAAAACAAGCTCAACCACAGTGATTCAAGCTTTCCAAATCAAAACCCAAGCACTTACAATGATTCTTAACACAAAAGTACAATCAAAATTCAAACTTTAACACTAGAAATGATCCAAATGATGCAAATACCACTAAACTTTTTCAACCCCAAAAATCATATAAAACCACTAGAAATCCAAAAACATGAAAGATGAATGATCAAACCATGGCTCTTGCTACCAATTGTTAGATATTGGATTTCATAAACACATCATAACATATCAAATGGGGCGTATAGTTTAGAGGTTTTAGAGAAGAGAAGGATGGGATTGTTCCTTTCTAGAGAGAGAAAGTGAAAGAAAACTTGGAAGGTTATATTAGAATGAAAGGTCCAACCCTCTACCTTGGGAGGTAGAGGGTATTTATAGTTACAAACTAAACGTCCTCCTTCGGACTGTGGATCAGGCATACAGTGGGTAAAGACCCGTCCGTCCTCCACGGTGTTGCACTAAACTAAATAACTAACTAAATAACTGGTAAATAACGTAATGTCTACGAGCTAACTTATGCTAGATTATATATGGGGTGACCGACTCTTCACTATGGAATTTATAATTCCTAACAAACCAGTTGAACCACCTGGGTCGAACCAGGTTACAAAACATTATGTTCAAACTATTATTATTTTTCGTTTATAACCCATAATTTTTTTTTATCACTAAACGATCTTTCGCTATAAAAGCCCGCTACTATGCACGGGTACTCGTCTAGTCTATATAATGTAGCTACTTTTTGTTAAAGTTAGTCATTTATTTTTGGAGGCTAATTCTATTTTAACATAACTAAGGGGGTGTTTGGCAATAATAATTAAGGCACAATTATGTTAAGTCCATTTCGTAACAAGTTTTTATTTGGTAGGTGAAATTTGCAGTATTTGAGTATCCTAACGGAGTACCTTATAGCCTTTACAACGGGTATATTGCGCCGAAGATAGTAGCGAGTGCAAAAGATATGGTTAAGCGTGATTAAGATGTTTTTGTGAGGATGATGCCGGTTAGCACCAGGAAGGGTTCGCTTTCAAAGAGAGATGTGGATTAGCATACCGAAAGGGATTTGTTGCCGTTGAAGAGGAGTGGGGAGGCCGATGATGGTTGTCGTGCGAATGTTGGTTTGGGTGTGGATAATAAAGTTCCACTGATCTTATTTCTTATACTTAATGTCATGTTCTATTATTTTTACTTAATCACTATGTTAGAATTTATAGAACGTACAATAGGGTACAAGCTACAACGCTAATAAGTAGCTTCTTTTTTGATAATTTTTTCTGTCGTTGCAAATTCATTTGCTTTATTTGCACCTGCAGGCGTGCAGGGTCATGTGACTACGGAATCAGAGTTGCATTTCTATACCTTTGGCGAGATATGATTGATTACTCATCTATGAAGAACCCTTGCATAAAGAACCATAAACGGGTGAGTGTCGACCTTTATCTAAAATTTTACGTGCACGATTGTCATGTCTAGAGGTTATATACTGAAATGGGTCGAGTCAGGCTTTATTTTATTAATAATAGGTCAAATAGCCATATGTCTAGAAACAGCTAAAGGCGAAATTTGTCTAAATGTTGTCCTAAATTAATTTTTGTAAAAACGGAGTTATCTTATTATCTAAGTAATGAAGGAATTTATGGTAAAAGATGGGTTGGTTGGTATTGCTAATTTTAACTGCTAATTATATAAGGGTTGTTTGGCTTTACTTATCGGAACTATTATTCTTTATAGGGTCCAACAAGATAAATGGTAGGTAATTCAAACTATTGGTAAGGGTTATAGTTAGTCATTTATTTGTAGAAATAGCCATCTATTTGAACTACAAGTTACTCAAATCCTTTATTTAAACATCTTTGTTAAAATCGTTGCTTATGAACGTGTCACTTCTGCTACCTTCTACCTCTAACGGTTCAGCTAAAAAAAATCCTTCTCTTTGAAAGCGAACCCTTCCTGGTGCCAACCGGCGTCATCCTCACAAAAACCTCTTAATCATGCTTAACCGTATCTTTTGCACTCGCTACTATCTTGGCAATATGCTACATATACTATTTGTGTAAATGTTAGCTGATTATTTCAAAGAATGCTAGATATACGTTTTTGTGATATTAGAGAGGTGTTTGGGGTTGTGTGTCCGAATTGCTTTTGTGTTTGGTTATTTGTGAGTGAAACTCAAAATATGCATTCATTCACACACACACAACCAGTAACTTTTCTTCCTTCCATCACCTTTAGCCTCTGTGGGTAGAAAAGGTAAGGAAATTTGAAATCCATAAAAAAATTAAGTCAGTCTCAATAATTAGATAATGAATTTATGGTGTAAATCCAAGCATGCTTAATTTTTATTTTACCTTTGGATAAAGTGCAACAGTTGTTTGAGCAATATATGTTGTTAAATAGCCTAAACGGCTTTCACTATTTGTTGTAAAAATTGCAGGAACTCAATATCCATGGTTCTATACCTAATCATAAGTGAATTCTATTTATAACAAGTAACTTTGTATCATGTACTTTAAAACCAACACAAATGCTGCAAATTGCATGAAATACCTTTCGGCAAGAATTGTCCCCATTTTTTCTGATGATGTAACTAACCTTTGTTAACCGAATAAGGATGACACAATTTTATGTTTGTTTAAAGTCAGTTAATCAAGTCCATTGTAAAATATTTTTGTACTTTTGATCTATTACTACTAACTGTTAAAAACAGAGACACCTGTGACAAATTCCATGAAAGGCGAAATACCCAAAAGTTTTACCTCCGATCTTGAGTTTGAGGAAGGCTTCAGGCAGTCAAAAGGTATTGCGTTTGCGTATTTTCTTCTTTAGCTAGTTTTTAACATAATCATTCAGTTTCAATGTTTCATTATACTTTCTTAGCAATACTTTTGCCTACATGACGTTTACATATTGGCATAATTAGCATTTCTTTTTCTTCCTTTATTATAGCCACTGATGATTCTCAATTTTAGATTCCAAGTTATCTGGCTAATTGTTTATCTGCATGATGTACAACATTGAAATTTTGTTTTAATCTAATTTGTGTTGTTTTGGTAGCATAATAGTTGAACTAAAACATGTACATTTTTCTGCAGAGAAAATTCTCCTCCATCTTCTATAAATTTTATTTTTTAGTTAATCTCCTCCATCTTCTGTAAATTACACTGGTGTATATATTAAAAATAAACTTAACTAATTACTTTCTGCAATAAGATGGTTTATTGCATCAGGGTAAACCATACATGAATGTTGGAGCTCAAAGCATGGAAAAAGATGATTCAATATGATGCAAATGGATCTGATCTAAACTACTTGGTGCAGACACAAGATTTGGTGCAACACCAAAAATCGAATGGGGTTTATAAAAAAAAACTATAATGGATATGTATCTATTTCCATTTACGATTATGACTCAGATTTTTTTTTTTTTTTTGGTTAACATTATATTAAGTTTAACGATATGTTAAAAACTTTGTTACTAATTTTATCTTGAATAATTCTTGAAGGTAGCCCAACGGGACCTGAGCTAGTATCTACTATATTTAAACAAACTTGATCAAATAATCCGCTATACATTTCGACCCAACTCTAATCAATCTTAGCTATAAAAATTAGTGAGTAATTACTACAACTTGTATCATGAAGCTCCATGAGTCTAGAACGTACGACCATATGTGGCCCGAGCAAAACTCAAACACGATTATACAGTTATCCATTTTGATTTCAATTTCAAGACTATAGCAAGAACCCAAACGCCAATTAATTGTAGACATTATAAAAAGCAAATCAATACTTATATTGTGAAATGATGAGAAACAATCAATGATACTTGTAATTAATCCCCAATCAATCAAAATTACATTCACTAGTAAGTGAATCGATGACAAACATAAGAATTCACATAAAAATCATCCCATGAAAACCCTAACTAACTTTTAATACTATCACTTTTATTTTTCATCTTGTTGTTGCCCTTTTTCTGCCGCTTCTTTTGCAACTCCTGATTTTTTCGTCATCTTTTTGGTTACTCCCTCGGTGAGCTTCTTGCGCCTCCTCTTAACAATACCATCATCATCACCACTTTCATCTTCTTCATTGATCTTCACATTTTCATCGTCTTCGCTTTCAGCTTTCTTTGGCTTCTTCTTTTCTTCTTCACTTCCGTTTCTTATTATTCTTTTTTCTTTTTATAGTTATTTAAAATTTCAGTTGAGGTGAATAAATTTATTTTTGTGGATCCTTGTTTCTTAACTTTCGGGGTCGCAGTCTTATTACTTGTCTTACTACACTTTGTTTATTGTACTTTTTATGCTTTACACATATGGCATATGAAAATGGGAAATTATGATTTTTAAACGTTTGGCCTCTTAAGCACCTTGACCACATGCGAAGGCCAATTTTGGTGTGTGAACTCCATGACGGGGGTGCTTTGTTGGCGTGAGAAAATCACAAAAGAGAGGTGGTTATGTGAAGTCCTTCACCTATATATATGGTAAGTTTGGAATGATTTTGGTGATGGACAATTTTTTTTGAGTGTTAATCATTTTTTTAGGTTTTATATATGTTTGGTAAAATATTAGAGGTTTTATATGTTTTTTGGTGAGCCGAAATATTACAATCTACTTAAAGAAAAACCATGTTGACCCAGTGGCCGTACTGGTTGAATCGGTGACCCACTGCCTCGGTGACTCGACCGGGTTGATTCAAACCCGGTTTTAAAACATCGCTCAAACACTATCTCATAATTAGTTTCTAACATCTTGCTAATCTTTTTAGTATATTTCTCTTGCCGCTCAAAAAGCCAAAAACAATGAGAAGTAATACATTGAAGAAAAAAAAATACACAAGATGGATTTAACCTATAGTCAACCGAGTCTGAATGTCTCATTGCAGGTTGATATACGATCAAATAACCAAAATTTTTTTCATTAGGCGATTATCTAATGTCATTAACAATAAGCATTAGTTTGGCGAATGTTGTGCCACAAATTTGCCTTATACAAGCTCACCATTGAGAGAACATTAAAATAGACTATTATAATTGTATTAAGGTGTGTTGTGCCAAATGAATTCTCTCTTATTTATACTACTCTAATAAACATATGAAGTTCTACGCACTTTCTATTTGGAATTTGGATCATTCTATGGACCTTCTATTATGTTTTCACACTCTTCAATTAGAGGGACCGATAAAGAGCATTCTATAAAGGTTCTATAAGCTTAAATGCAATTCATCAACTTCCCACTTTCTCTTAAAGCTCTTTAACTTATGTGGGGTATTCTTAAATCCTATACAGTGATATCAAAATTGGTGGGTCGTAACAGATTGGCTAACAAACTAAATTAAATTTAACAAATAACTGAGGCATGATAATCATAATTTATGTTGTTTGTTTTCTTTTCCCATCTAAATATAGATTGTTATATATATAATTTTTGTCTCATTTGGTCAACTTGTATAGTACGAGGTTGATGGCTAAGGTCATTGTTTATGTATGGTGTGCATGTAGACCCGGGCGGAGCCAGAAAAAATTTTGAGAGGGGGCAAAAATTTTTTTTGTCAGCTCAAATATTGAAGAGTAAAAACACAACAAGTGTGTTAGTGAACTTGAAGTTATCCGATTCAAGTACTACTGTAATAAGCTTGTTTAAAGAAAATAATTTGCTTAACACTATAAAAAAGCTAAAGGAAGAAAAAAAAATTATGCAAGCTGACACAACAAACAAAAATCAAGACAAATAAAAGTAGGTAAACAAAAAGACATCATTCATTTAATATTTGACTCCTCCACGTGACTACTACTAGTCAACTATCAAACTAAAAAATAAAACACTCTCTCTTTCATCTTCTTCAATGGTTTCTTCACCTTCTTCAATGGGTTCTTCACCATAAACCTGTTGTGCATCATAGAAGCTTAAAAAACTCGATTTTAACTTCCGATATGAAGAAGGAAGACACTTTTTAAGGGGGGGCAAATCAAGAAAATAGCTCAAAAAATAAAAAAAATTACACTATAATTTTTTTGGGTGGGGGGCACGTGCCCACTGTAACCCCCTCGTGGCTCCGCCCATGCATGTAGAGGCTCTTTCCTAGACTTTTATGATCACATACCTGTTAAAAGACCCTCATATTGTTTTTGTAGAAATCAGTGGGAACTGACAAATTGTATTATCAGATTCCCTAAATAATGAAGCTTACAAGACATTAAATAGAAGAAATATTAGTCTAACTCTTGTAATTAAACGGGCCAAACCCAATGGGCTTGTGAGCCTTTATTAACTAACATCCTCTCTCAAACTTAAAATGTTGCAGCGATATATATTGAGAGTTTGTGAATCATAAAATAAACTAAAACTGTAAACAAACAAAAAACCAAGTGTCCAAAGTGCAAACTCTGTGCTAGACGGAGTCCCAATCCAATGTAATCAAAATTGTAACAAGGCGACAACAATCAAGTCTTAAACAGACAGACTAAAGTCATTACAAAACCAAAAACAGAGCTGAGCAACATAATTACGGAGATGAACGAGAGTATATTCATACATGCAGATGCATATAGAGTAGATTTAGGCAAACAGATGCAGACAAAACAGATTCAAAAGCAGTACCCGATTGCATGACGGTGTAGACAGAGCAGATTCAAGCAAACAGAACCAGAGTACCAGACATATGGAGAATCATAGCAAAACCAGATGCAGGGTGGAATTCAGACAGATGTGAAACTAAACAAAACCAGATGAAATCATACAGCTACAGAGCCTGACATAACCAAATGAAGAACCACGCAGAATTCGGGCGAAACAAAAACATGTTGTTGATGCCGAGATGCAACACATAATTACTCAAGACATAATTGCATAAGTTAAGACTGCTGACGTAATTACATCAAAGCATTTAAACCAATCTATTTAATTCAAATAGCGGATGATAAAGGTGCAGATCCAACATCCAAGCACAAACATACTAAACTATTTTTTTCTAACTCTTGATCAATGTTGCAAAAATCGGCCTCGGTGGCATCGGTAATCGGCCATATACCTTGTTGATTTTTGAAAATCGGTGGAAAAACTCAACCTAGGCAAAAATCAGCTACTAATCAGTCAAAAATCAGTCGAATCGGTCAAAAATCAGACTAATCGGTATAAAATGGGACTAATCGGTCAACTTTTTTAAAAAAATAATAATTTAGGCATTCTACTTAATTTGAGGATCGTTTATTTCACTTATAAAGCACAATGGGCCTCATAATAAGAATTGGAGCCTTTTATTGAGGTTTGAAAACATAGTAGGCAAGGAATCAGTTAAAATCTTTAGTTTGGTCTCCAGAAATACCCAAAACTTGCAAGAAATGCCAATCAAATTAATTACCAATTAATCCCGCCTTAACCAATTAATCGTTGCATGGTGGTCGACCGCTCGACTACCGAATCACGATTTTTGCAACCTTGCTCTTGATATCATGTAGACGTCAGAGGGAATTGACAAATTGTATTATCAAATTCACTAAATAATGAAGTTTACAAGATATTAAATAGAAGACAAACTAATCTAACCCTAGCAACTAAACGGGCCAAACCTAAAGGGCTTATGAGCCTTTATTATCTAACAGATTTTACCTGAGAATCTTAAAATTGTGTCTTTTCCTTTTATTCGCTCATGCCTCGGCTATGCCGCAGTACGATTATCAGAAGAGTTGTCGTGTTTCATTTAGGCGCTATCTAAAGTTGTGGGTGGGTAACAGTTGAAACTGCGAACATAAAGGAACCTTGTTAAATGTAAAATTGGTAAAGCCGTATAAGATAGAACGGCAAGTTGCATAAATTATCGTTCAAGTAAATGTAATTGTAAGGAAGCCTAAACAACAAAAAAAGATGATCAAACCATAAACGATGTGAAATTCACATATGTAAAAATAATCAATAAATGCAGTTAACATATAAGAAGTAAAACACTTATAGATATATATATGAAAAATATATATATAAATTTGTCAAGTTTTAGGAAAGGCTACAAGTTTACTATTATACACATAAATACATGGTAAACAACAAAAACAACTCATCTACCCACAAAGACACAACATAAGAAACCAAACACCCCATTCACCACCAATCATTGAAACCAAATATTCCCCTGTCATTCTAACACACAGGAAGGTGTTCAAATACAAAGTGCCAAAATTGGTGGTACAACATGCCTTTGCATCGAAGCCAATGCACCAAAAATGGAGAATAAGATCTTTTTTCCATGGCTACATAGCCTACATACCAAGAACGGGAAGATAATGTTCTATTCACTTGACACATGCAAGTACCACACATTCGATGGCGAAAACATTCAAGAACATTTAGGGAATCTCTATGGAACTACACATCATCTCTCCCGTAATGCTTGGATTAAGCCATGTTGGTCTTAGGTAACTCCATTATTATCTGTTTGACAATAGAACTCGCCTCATTGAACACGCAAAAAGAGTCTATTTTTCTAACAAATGCTAAAGTGAAAGTGACCGAGTGGCAAGCATGATGATAAGTTTTATCTATTGAATAGTATTTGACATTTCGAACAAATTTTGAGCTTGATCATAAATACATAATTGGTAACAAATTATAATTAACTAAAGTGGTGATTATTAGCGGAAAATAAAGACTAAAGTTTAACAATTCTAATCACACTACAAGTTAATCGTCAACTAGCATTTAAATAAGTTGCCAGTAACAGTACATGATATCGCTCAAGGTATAAACTGAGTCACATTGGTAAAATAGTCCGTAAGTATTCATGTGCTTCTCCTACGCTTAAGAAAGTGAGTAAGGGTAGCATCGATAAGAACTGTAAATACACTATGTGATTATCAACTTATATTATTCATAATGATGAGCTAAATATAATAGCATCTATGCAAAATATTGGTATGAAGCACTCAACTAAAAGTTAGTATCATGAGTTTTTACTGAGAAATTGGTGTTTGCACACCAACTATTCCACGGAATGCCACAATGGTATTTCTATTGGGTTAATCCCAATCTACCCATATTAAAAGTCAAAGTCAACATGGAAAAGTCAACTCGCTGGAAATAACTGCCAATAGCAGTTACAAACATAACTGCCATATCATGAACCATCACAACGGTTCACATGTACCTTTTCGATATGTATTTATAGATTAGAACATGTAACGATTACAATGATGACAGATATATAGAAAATAGATATCATTTCATATTTTGGTATATCGTTGATTAAAGATCCATGAAATTGGGCGAAGCCAGAGTTCAACAAGCAAGACTTCAAACACTCAAATCCGACTTTGAGATGTTATACATGAAGGAAGACGAGAAAATCGACACCTTCACTACAAAACTTACAACTCTCGTAAACAAAGCCGCTAGTCTAGGACACACCATAGAAGATGAAACCTTAGTATGGAAACTACTAAATGTTGTACTCGATAGGTATCTGCAAATAGTTGCATCTATAGAACAATATTCCGACCTAAGCATTATGACAATGGAAGAAGCAATAGGGAGACTTAAGACCTATGAAGAAAGGATTAAGTTTAAGAAGGATAAACAAGTGAACAGTTAAGAGAGTTTGATGTTCACACGACATAAAGGACAAGGAAAACCTTTTAGAGTATATGGCCAGGGAATATTTAACCAGTCTCGAGGCCGAGAACAAGACAAGAACAATTATCAATCTAAAAGGGAAGAACGAGCGTCTTTTGAAGAAGATACAAGAGGCAAATCTCAAGTCACATGCTACCGATGTCACAAACTTGGACATTATGCCTATGAATGTCAAAATAAAAGCAAGAATCAAGTCAGAGAACAATCCAATTTTATTGAAGAAGACTTAGAGCCAACATTGCTTATGATGACTATAACTGAAGAGAAATGATACAATGAGCATACCGCAGTGAGTGCTGAAACAGCAGAGATTGCAAAAATAGCAGAGAGTGCAGAAACAACAGAGAGTGCTGAAACAGCAGAGAGTGCTAAAACAGCAGAGAGTGCAGAAACCACAGAGAGTGCAGAAATCGCAGAGAGTGCAAACACCGCAGAGAATGCAGAAACAACAGAGAATGCAGAAGACAGCAGGGAGTACAGAAGATTCTAAAATTCAATCAATGTTGCAGCGAATGTTAAAGGAAGCAAAATGGAGTTATGTGAGACGACTACAAAAGACTTAAAGACCTACGTCGCAGCGATTGTGATTAAGGGGGAGAATATTGGGTTAATCCCAATCTACCCATATTAAAAGTCAAACCCGAAAGTCAAAGTCAACATGGAAAAGTCAACTCACTAGAAATAGCTGCCAATAGCAGTTACAAACAGTTATATGATAGTTACAAACATAACTGCCATATCATGAAACATCACAACAGTTCACATGTATCTTTTCGATATGTATTTATAGATTAGAACATGTAACGATTACAATGATGATAGATATATAGAAAATAGAGATTATTTCATATTGTGGTATATCGTTGATTAAAGATCCGTGAAATTGGGCCAACAATTTCAAGTACCCAATTCCTTAGATTAGTACCGTTACGTAGTGTTTTTAGTTTTCATTGTTCATTAGTAGTTTTACATAGGTTTCTTTATGTTTTGATGCCTGAAAAAAG
Source organism: Chrysanthemum makinoi (assembly GCA_910596185.1). Classification (NCBI taxonomy): domain Eukaryota; kingdom Viridiplantae; phylum Streptophyta; class Magnoliopsida; order Asterales; family Asteraceae; genus Chrysanthemum; species Chrysanthemum makinoi. Next base: position 1,904,662 of record OU343220.1, read on the forward strand.
CTGAAATGATAATTGGGAATGACATAGGTTTCATTACAGAAATTAGCGTGTTAGAAGTTGAATAATAGTTTGAAATGACAAAGTGACTAAGTTTTGGTTGAATACACGTAAATTCATTGGTACATATGTTTTAAGCAGAGTAATATGTATCGAAACAACATTAAAGTTATAAACTCATTGCAATATTATCATGGTTAAGCATATCTAAATGCAACACCAACATTCCGATAAACCCTAAAGGTAGCCAAAGAATACTCGAAACCTATACTATTATGATAAAAGATAAAAATTACCATATATGATGTAATGATATAAGATCATTTGAGGACAAAAGATTATTTACATACTAAGGGATCAATCTCCACCATTCATTTTTATTTGATCTAATGGATGAGATTAATCTCAACAATTTAAAAAACCCACTTTCATCTTTTTTTTTCAAACATTAATATCTTTCAAACCGTTAATCGTTGAGCGAAAAAAAATATATCATTGCGATGAGCATTTAATTATCTTGCTATAGATGGGCACTTTGATATACTTTCGACAAAAAAAAATTTTCGCATTTTTCACGTTTTTTTTTCTAGTTTTTTTGTTTTTTTTACGTTACTAAAATTTGCATTAGAAAAATCATATATGATAAAACACTAATTTGAATATTACATGTGATATTATTGTTAAATCATATATGATATGTAATATCACATGTGATATTAGTGTAAAATCACATATGATATCACATGTGATATTACATATCATATATGATTTAACACTAATATCACATGTGATATTCAATTTAGTGTTTTATCATATATGATTTTTTATGCAAATTTCAGTAACGTAAAATAAAAGAAAAAAAGAAGAAAAAACGTGAAAAAAACGAATTTTTTTTCTTTTTTCAAAAGTATATCAAAGTACCCGTCTATAGAAGGATACTTAAATGCTCGTCGCGACGGTGTAAATATTTTCGCTTAACGATTAACGGTTTAAGAGATATTTAAATTATAAAAAATGGGTGAAATAATAAAATGCTTTTAATCTCAGCCATTGATTTTTTTTTAGATGGATGGTGAAGATGAGTCCCTTGGTATGTGAGAAAAGTTTGGTATGTAAAATAACTCTCCTCGTAATGTAATTGCCATTCTTAGAAATGTCTTAAAGTTAAAGATGCAGTTTCCTGTGAAACATCATACATTGTAGGCCTTATGTCTGGGTTAGAGTTAACACATCTCATCGCTAGAACCAAAATCGACGTTAGAACTTTCTTGATTTCCAGGAGCGGAACTGGTAGACGGTTATCCAGTAAATCCTTAAGCTCAACCTGATTGGTTGCTGTAGATGCTAGAGAAGTTAGTATATCGACTGGATGCTCTCCCTTAATAACTTCTAATACTAGAACCCCGAAGCTATACACATCACACTTTTCTGTTATCTTCATATTGTAAGCGAGTTCTGCAGAAGTAATATCATCAATTAGATGAATCATGTTCTGAAGGATATAACTTTTTGGTTTTATGTTTTTGGATGACTATAAAATAAATTATCACCTAGCGCAAGGTATCCATATGTTCCTGCGATATTACTCCAATTAGACGAGCCTTTATTCAAAATCTTGGATATACCAAAATCTGAAACACACACTTCGTACTATGATTGAAGAAAGATATTTTTGCTTGATATGTCACGATGAACGATAGGTGGTGAACAATCATGATGCATATACGGCAAAACATGTGCAACACCTTTAATTATGTTCACCCTCTTTGTCCAATCCAAATTTTGAGCTGTGTTATTGCTCAAAATGTCAGCTAAACTACCACCTTCAAGATACATGTAAACTAAAAACGAGTTTTGAGCGGGATGCAAACAGTAGCCATGTAGTTTCACGATGTTTCTGTGTCGTATCCTTGTCAATGCTCTTATCTCGTTTAGAAAATCATTGTGATTAATCAGCTCAGAGGATGAGTGAAGTCTTTTAACCGCAAGAGTATCACCTGATGCTAACTTCACTTTGTGGACACTTCTGCACCCCCCTCTTTTTGATGCAATATGCTAAATTAAAATCATCGGCTACCTTTAGGATTTCATGGTAAGTTTCCCTTCCATGAAACGTCAAAATTGAAAAGAATAATTCACCATGTGACTGTTTGCATCCGTCTCAATTAGCGACGGTTATTCTGTCGCTGGGTCGTCGCTAACTGTAGATTTTTGTGAACCATTGTGACTATTACGAATAGAAGTGTCTCTAAGGCCATTTGAAGGGGTATTGTGGCTGTTTTGAAGGGGCACCATATGCCTATAAATAAAGGACGAATTTGCCACTTTGGAATCATCAAAAACACATAAACCACATCAATCTCCATCACAATAACATATCAGATTCGCTAGATTCAAGTTTATATACTTGGATTGATTGTTGTATCCTCTAAACAGTTCGTACTAGATAGGACGAATTTCTGTTTAAGGACACTGCTTTTGCAGGCCTTAATCACGTTGTTGTAATATTTCATATTTGTTTATATTATTCCTAACAATCTTAAACAGAAATTTCAAAGATGGATCAAGCGATGCAGAAGCCGCATGTTGAGAAACCTGAAAAGTTCAAAGGGTCTGATTTTCGTCGTTGGCAACAAAAGATGTTGTTTTATTTGACAACACTGCATGTGTCAACTGTTCTCACGGATCCTGAACCAACAGATCCGTATGTGGAAGGACCAAATGTTCCTACTGAGGCACAAGTGGCAGAATATGAAAGGGCCGCCTCGCTTTGGAATCATAATGAATCTAATTGCAGAAATTATCTTCTGAATGCTTTAGATGATTCCTTGTATGATATTTATTCTACCTTTGCAAGTGTAAGGGACATCTGGATATCATTGGAAAAGAAATACAGGACTGAAGTTGCATGTTCCAAGAAGTTCGTTATTGGCAATTTTTTGAACTTCAAGATGACTGATGCAAAACCTGTTGTGAAACAAGTGGAAGAACTCCAAATCATTGTCCATGAATTGGAAGTAGAAGGCATGGGTATTAACTCTAACTTTCTCGTTGGTTCTATTATTGAAAAATTACCTCCATCTTGAAAAAATTTTAAGTTATATCTTAAACACTTGACTGACGATATGAGTTTTGAGCAACTTGTTCTTAAAATTCGTGTTGAGGAAGATAACAGGATGCAGGAAAAGGCTGATGCAAATTCAATAGAACCAAATGCGAACATGGTTGGAGAAAGCTCTTCCAAATCAAAGTCCAACCACAAAAACAAAGGCAAATATGGTGGTGGCTCTGGACAGAATTCTTCTAAAGATAAAAAGAAGGATTACACCCAACAAAAGAGCAACAACTTTAAGAAAGTGTATCATTGTTGGGTCTGTGGGAAACCTGGTCATAAAGCCAAGGATTTTTGCCACAAGAAAGAACATGGAGGGGGAAATTCTTGAGGAAATTCCAACCAAGCAAACCATGTGGAATCTCCAACACAATTTGCTGGAGTAATTGAAGCCTTCTTGACCACGAATGATGTTGATTGGTGGTTTGATACTGGTGCAACAAAGCACATATGTAATTCAAGAAGGATGTTTGTATCTTACCAAAAGGTGAATGAAACTGAACCAATGTTCATGGGGAATGGAACTTCTTCAAACATTGAAGGAAAAGGCAAAGTCATATTGAAGTTGACTTCTGGAAAGGATCTTGTACTCTCAAACGTGTTGCATGTGCCCAACATCACCAAGAATCTGATTCCTGGCCCTATTCTTAGTAATAAGGGATTTAAACTTGTATTTGAATCAGATAAATTTGTAATCACTAAGGGTGGTGTGTATGTTGGAAAGGGTTACCTTGATCAGGGACTCTTTAAACTAAGTGTTGTAACCGATAACAATGTTATTAATAATAATAACGCGGGCACTAGCACCGCTTCTGTGTTCATGATTGATCCTTCTTTCTTATGGCATTCTAGATTAGGTCATGTTAATTTTCGTTCCTTGCAAAGAATGATAAACTTAGGCATGTTGCCTAAATGCACAATGGATAAAATATCCAAATGTGAAATATGTGTTGAATTGAAATACACAAGTCATTCACACAAATCTGTAGAAAAATCAAATGAAATACTTGGTTTAATCCATACAGATTTATGTGATTTCAAAGCAACACCATCAAGAGGAGGAAAGAATTATTATTTTACTTTCATTGATGATTGCAGCAAATTTTGTTATGTGTACTTAATTAATACTAAAGATGAAGCCTTGAATATGTTTAAGACATATAAGGCAGAAGTTGAAAATCAACTAGACAAAAAGATCAAAATTCTAAGGTCTGATAGAGGAGGAGAATATGAATCCAATAAATTTGCTGAATTTTATTCTACTTATGGTATTGTACACCAAACAACAGCCCCATACACCCCACAACAAAATGGCGTGGCTGAACGTAAGAATAGAACATTGAAGAACATGATTAATTCAATGTTAATTACTTCAGGGGCTCCTCAAAGTCTATGGGGAGAAGCATGTCTTGCTGCAAATACAGTGTTGAATAAAATTCCTCATAAGAAGAGTGACAAATCTCCATATCAATTATGGAAAGGAAAGCAACCTTCTTATAAAAGGATGAAAGTGTGGGGTTGTTTGGCAAAGGTTCAAATACCTTTACCAAAGAGAACCAAACTTGGACCAAAAACAGTTGATTGTGTTTATCTTGGTCCAGCAAAGAATAGTGCTGCTTATAGGTTCCTGGTTTACAAATCCAATGTAGAGGACATAAGCAACAATAGAATCTGCTGAAGCAGAATTCTTTGAGAATACCTTTCCTTATAAGGATAAAGAGAAACAAATCTCAAATCCAAGGAAAATTGTATTAGATGATCAATTGTCTCAAGAACAAAGAGACGACAATTCTAAGGTTCCACAAGAGAATGATGAACCTAGAAGAAGTAAGCGTGCAAAAGATTCTAAAGACTTTGGACCTGATTATATGACCTATATTGTGAATGAAGAACCACAAACATATAAGGCTGCTATGGACTCATCAGAAGCACCTTATTGGCAAGAGGCTATTCAAAGCGAAATAGACTCAATTGTGCATAACAATACATGGAAATTGGTTGATCTTCCTTCGGGACATAAACCAATAGGCCATAAGTGGATCTTCAAAAAGAAACTAAGACCTGATGGTACCATAGAAAAGTATAAGGCTCGTTTAGTAGCGAAAGGATACCGTCAAAAGGAAGGTCAAGATTTCTTTGATACTTATTCACCGGTTACAAGGATAACCTCTATAAGAACGCTAATGGCTATAGCAGCAATTCACAACCTGATTATACATCAAATGGATATGAAGACTGCGTTCTTAAATGGTGAATTAGATGAAGAAATCTATATGCAACAACCTGAGGGGTTCGTTGTCAAAGGTCAAGAGCATAAGGTATGTAAATTGGTTAAATCTCTTTACGGCCTTAAACAAGCTCCAAAGCAATGGCATGAGAAGTTTGATAATACTCTATTATCAAATGGATATCAAATAAATGAATGTGATAAATGTGTTTATATTAAACAATACAAAAATGCATTTGTCATCATTTGTTTATATGTGGATGATATGCTGATTATGGGAACAAATATGGATGTAATTAACCAAACCAAGAAAATGCTTCATTCTTCATTTGATATGAAAGACATGGGAGAAGCTGATGTCATTCTTGGTATACGAATTCAAAAGAATTCCAATGGATACATCCTTACCCAATCTCATTACATTGAGAAGACCCTTAAGAAATTTGGGCACTATGATGATAGACCGGTTGTAACTTCATTTGATCCTAAGGTTCAATTAAAGAAGAACAAAGGACAAAGTGTATCACAGTTGAAATATACACAAGTTTTAGGAAGCTTGATGTATATAATGAATTGTACACGACCGGATTTGGCATATAGTGTAAGTCAACTCAGTCGATACTCACATAACCCTGGTAGAGATCATTAGGATGCACTAGTAAGAGTGCTTCAATACCTTAAGCATACAATGGATTATGGGTTACATTACACTAAATATCCTCCAGTATTAGAAGGATTTTGTGATGCCAACTGGATTTCTAACCATAATGAAGGCAAGTCCACAAGTGGATATGTATTTACACTTGGTGGGGCTGCTATATCATGGAAATCGTCTAAGCAAACTGTGAATACCAGATCAACTATGGAAGCAGAATTTGTAGCGTTAGACAAAGCTGCTGAAGAAGCAGAGTGGCTTAGAAGCTTTCTAGAGGGTATTCCCTTGTGGCCAAAACCTGTGACTGCTGTATGTATACATTGTGATAGTATGGCTGCTCTTACCAGAGCAAAGAATCATATCTATAACGGCAAGTCAAGACATATAAGACGTCGCCACAATACGATAAAGGACTTGTTAAGAAATGGAATCATTTCCATCGACTACGTTAAGTCAAAGGAAAATATAGCAGATCCTTTGACAAAAGGCCTTTGTAGAGAACAAGTCATATTTACATCGAGGGGTATGGGCTTAAAGCCAACAAAATGAGTGATTACTCGGCGGAAACCTAACCTAGCAAAACTGGAGATCCCATGGTCTAGGTTCAATAGGAAAACTAGTTGAGGAAGACTCAAAAGTACTAACACACAGGTATGCCCATTCCTAAGATGAATTTTGTGTGTTTTTCATTGATGATTAAGGGTTGAATTTTAATTCTTAATAATGCTAATGGCTTTTACAGTGGAATACTGCGGAATATTCTTGATTGGCATTACCTATATGAGATTGATGTGTGGTCGCATCTTTGGGAACCAGATGGCTAAGTTCTTTAAAATTCTCATGAATAAGGATATGTTCACGACCGAAATGAACACAACGGTAAGAATCTGTTATTACACAAATATGATATGTTTGATACTTATTGTCTCGATTTACTACAAAATGTGGCTAGTTCAAGACTTATGTTCACTATCCACAAAGTAGATCTGATATGTACTCACTATGATAGGTTCAAGTCCAAAAGACACCTAATCTGATGCATATCATATTACATTTGATGGAAATAGAATAATAAGTAACTTTATATTATCTTATTTTCTATTCAAATGTGGGGTATTATTGGTGTTTGAATAGAAAATGTGGGGTATTGTTAGAACATCACTAATAAAATTTCTTGTATTTTATAGTGACCCACGAATTGGCAATTAGTGACAGTTTTTCTGTCACAAAGTCGTCTCTAATGAACCATTATTTTGGTAAAGACACGCCTATTCGCAATTTTAGCGGTTATATTTATTAAAAAGGCTTCTATTGGTGAACCATCGCGACTGTTTGCATCCGTCTCAATTAGCGACGGTTATTCTGTCGCTGGGTCGTCGCTAAAGCGTCGCTAACTGCAGATTTTTGTGAACCATTGTGACTATTACGAATAGAAGTGTCTCTAAGGCCATTTGAAGGGGTATTGTGACTGTTTTGAAGGGGCACCATGTGCCTATAAATAAAGGACGAATTTGCCACTTTGGAATCATCAAAAACACATAAACCACATCAATCTCCATCACAATAACATATCAGATTCGCTAGATTCAAGTTTATATACTTGGATTGATTGTTGTATCCTCTAAACAGTTCGTACTAGATAGGACGAATTTCTGTTTAAGGACACTGCTTTTGCAGGCCTCAATCACGTTGTTGTAATATTTCATATTTGTTTATATTATTCCTAACAATGCTAACTTCGCTTTGTACACAATTTCGCACCCCCCCCCCCTCTTTCCAATGCAATATGCTTAATTAAAATCATCGGCTACCTTTAGGATTTCATGGTAAGTTTCCCTTCCATGAAACGTCGAAATTGAAAAGAATAATTCACCATGTTTATCTTCGTTCACCAGTTGTGTGAATGGCATTTTCTTGGATCTCCAACTATAGAAAGCGAATATTCCTATGAGACCCACTAGTATAAGAGCGCCAAGAAGTGGTAGGGAAATCATGAGTGCGAGCTTGTGGTTTTCTTTGGTGTACTCCTTCCTCCGTACTGTTTCAATCCAAAGACACTTCCACACAAATCTTTGTTCCCTAACAATTCTTGTATAGAAACATTTATAAAGACCATACCACTGATTATACAATAGATTAATGCTCAACACCGGATTCATTGATCCGCATTTCTTTGGAATAGAACCCGAGAATAGGAAGTATCATGTTATGTAAGCTTTTTGCCTATGTAACGGGCTGAGATATGGGATTCACCCATATCCTTTGTACTTAAACGTTTTTTGGAGTAATATATTTACCGGGTTTTTGACCTTTTACCCAAAAAAAAACCCGAGTTGTGTGAAAGATTGAGCATCTCTAAACTACGCAGACTTAAAAGTGCTGAAGGTATCTTACCAGTAAGTGAATTGAGACTCAAATCAAGAAGAGACATGTGATCTAATTATCCACCAATTTGATCTGGGATCTCATGAGTAAGTTATATAAACTGGTTGCTATTGAATCGTGCTCGGAACAAGCTTGAGCAGTTATATAAACTCTTCGGAATTTGACCCGTTAGATTGTTATCATTAACATTGAACCTCTCAAGCTTCCCTTCGATGCAGTTGACCTCAGGAAAATTACCTGAAAGTCTGTTTGTGCCCATTGTTGAATATTAAACCCCGTCAGATATTATGTCTTATTGATCCACATTTTATAATAGTGACTACATATGAAACCCTAGAAACCCGGATTGAGCCTATATATCTTCTACTACTATATATCTTCTAATACTTCCCGGCAATCCGGTGATCGAAATCGTGAAAGCTCGGATTAGATGAGAAAACTAAATAAACATTAAAGCAATAAAATTTTTTGTTGATGAAGAATTTCGGTAGCAAACGGAAGCAATTCTTTAAGCAGCAGTAAAAGCAAATAATTGCAGTAGCAAAAGCAACTATCATATTTGTTGATTAAGATATCCGACAGCAAACAGAGATTAATCTTCACCATCTAGCAATAGCAAAAGCAGAAGCAACGAAACAAAAAATAGAAGCAAACATTTTTTTTCCCTGCGGCTAGGGTTTGACAGGGTGCCACAAAAGAGGCGGCTCAACTTTGCCATCTAGGTCTGAAGATCAGACCCACTCCAATACCATGTTGAACATTAAACCCCGTGAGGTATTATGACTTATTGATCCACATTAAACCCCACAAACGGGCTTGAGCCTATATATCTTCTAATACTCATCTCTACTCGTATCAACTTAAATTTTCCTAACTCTTCTGGAACAGGACCTGAAAGTTGATTCCCAGTGAGAATAAAATATTCTATATTTTTTAGGTTACCCAATGATTTTGGCAATGAACCATTGAGTCGATTTTCGGCCAAATACAGAATAGAAAGCGATACCAAATTTCCCAACTCTTTTGGAATGGGACCACTTAAATTATTATATTGAAGCTCTAGTGGCTTAAGTGAACTCAATGTACTGATTGGTCCACTCTACTGATTGTTGCATAGAATCTGGTCTACCTTCGAAAGGTGACCAATGTCAGATGGGATGATCCCATAAAAGTAGTTGAAACTAAGTTCAAAATACACAAGATTTGGAAACGAATGGAATGATAAAGAATCAAGTGTACCATTTAAACCACACGACGAAAGGTTAATCTGTTTACGCTACCATTTTCATTGCATGAAATTCCATACCAGTTGCATGGAGACACTTGTTTTTGACCATGTACCCATGAAGGTAAAAGGTTGTTGTTATTTTGGCTGTGGAGAGTTGCTTTCCATTTAAGGAGAGCATCAACTTCATTAGTAGAACATGAAGCAACATATAGGGTACATAAAAATGTTCTTGTAGCAAGAAAGAATATAGCTGTAGAATAGAAGTTCATGTTTTGTGTTTATGAGTGTGTATGCGTAAGGTTCTAATTTGCTGCAACTTATATTGGTAGAGGTTTCAACTTACAACAGAAAATGCAAAACACATGCACAAATTGAGTTGGATATATATGTTGTTTGGGATCCTGTGATGGCGGATCAAGTTCGCGTGTTGCACAGTCCCTTTTTTTTTGTCCTTTTCCAAATAAGCAAGCATAGTGTTGTCCAAGTTTTGAAAAACAAGCACAAAGTGGGAATTAACTCCCTCCTTTCGCTCCAACAAAGGGACTGTTAGCGGATATCATTAGTCCTAGGCCTATATATTACTGTATTGTGTATTGGGCTAAGCCCGTATATATTATGGTTACTCTTGATCTAGTGGATTCCTGGACACTGGACACATAATTCATCAAGGGAAATGGCATTACTTTCAAGTATTACAAACATCGAAACAAGTTTATGAAAAACGAGAATTTGAACATTCATGTTTCATGAGCAACCAAATAATAAAAGTTAATAAGATTTTTCTGAGCAAAAATAAAACATACAAATTAGATACGCATAAATGAAATATGTTCCCATCTCAATGCATGGAAAATTAAAACCTTATTATAACTACTTTTTTAACAAAATTAAAAAAAAAAAAGAAAAAAAAAAAAAAAAAACCGAAAAAAAACTTCTTAACTTTTTTAATTAAACATACGAGCATAATTTATATAAATTTATTCGGATTGCATAAAGAAAAAAAAAAACCCTTGTAAATTTATTCGACCCGCTAGGAAATTTAACCAAAGACTTGCTATGTGCTGGTCTCCCCTAACCGTTCACAACTCACAAGGAATAATTAAATGTCAGCGAAGACGACTTGTTATGCATGTCTTGCTGAGTTGGCGTAAGACTTGTTATACATGCCTTATTGTCTTCCTCGACCCATGTTCTTTCAGAAATAATTATGGTCCCATAAACAAACTCACTGCACGACCGGCATCCCAGTTTGCATTAAGACAAAGACAACAAGCTAATATCAACCTCCTTACAAGTTGAAATCAACGGATAGGGACGTTGACAACATTGATTATTATTATTATTATTATTATTATTATTATTATTATAATATTACTTTATTAAACTCATGTGATTTGCTATTAAAAAAAAATAGTAGATACTATCCGAAAACTTAACTCTCTATAGCCATAAAGAAAACTAATTCTACTAAATATATGAATAAAGAAAGACGTGCTGCTCAAATATCTTGAGTCATATGTAACAAAAATTATTATTATTATTATTATTATTATTATTATTATTATTATTATTATTTTTACATAAATCACACTTTTATTTTAAAAAAACTCATAGGATTACAAAAGATTAGTGGGGAGCCTCGAAACCAACTGAGCCCCCACATATTATTATTATTATTATTATTATTATTATTATTATTATTATATAAAAGCTAATCCTATTAAAATTTTGAGCAGTAAAATTAACTACATGTAAATAGATTTAACGAATGGCCCTTTTAGGGAGGGAATCGACATATATTAACTTGTATTAATTTACACCAATTGGATTAATAAACTTTCATGCAGGTATCTTTTATATAATAAAATAATTACATCATTTCAGAGTGTTTTTGCAAAACTCTTCTCATTAAAAAAAAATTGGACTAATAGGAGAGATTGATTTTGCCACGTAAGCGAAATTGGGCAACGTGATTGGTTAATAAAAGTCAAAATTAAATTGATTTTGGTCAACCTTTACTTTATTTGATGTAGAAATTTGGTTGAAAAGAAAAACACATAAAAATATAGTTGTCAAATTTGTGAAAACAAAAACTTAAAAAAAGATGGGGTAATTAATAAAACTTTAGTGGTTAAATTTTTAAAAATTGTATAGAGTTAAGTGTAATATTATAAGTTTCCATATTTTTTAATAACTTTCTAAATTAAACAAATACTCCCTTATATTTTACACCCCTTATACTTTATAACTTAAAAATACAATATATATATGTTTTTTTAAAACTCCAACATATAAATATACATAAGATTATAAATGTCATTTTTTTTACTATATATGTTTACTAAGGACTCATTTATTTCATATTAAAAGTATGACAAATGTGGACACGAATTTGAATATTAAATACGGCTAAATTATTGAAAACGAGAATATAATTATCAAATTGTAAGTACTAGCTACTTTAAGATGATGGAAAAAAAAACGTGATTTTACTTATAACAACTACTAATGTAACTTTTATTTATTTATATAAGGATATGTAGAAAAATATTTTTAAAAAACTTTAAGGAGTATATTTTAACTTCATCGACGTTTATTATGTGCAACTAAACTCGCATCTTGTGTACATCATAATATCAATAGTGAAATTTAAATAGGAACATCAACATCTATATCAGCCAAATATAGTTGAATCTTGAGTTATCTAACAAATTTTTTTTTACAAAATTTGATTATACAAAATTCTAATGGATATAATGAATAATGAAAAACTCGTGCATAAGTATATAATCATATTTAATTATCTTTAAAGACATAATATTTAGCATTGATACAAAATAATTTTTTTTGTCAAAACCCTGTGCGTGCACATATATTATAACTAGTTCTTATTACAACAATATGTACTTTGGTTCCAGTTCTTCCTAATTAGCTGATAGCAAAAGGAAAACCAATGAAAGTCTTAGGGTGCGTTTGGTATCATACTATTGGAATGAGGCTATGACTATGAAAATGATTAAAGATGTTTGTTTAGGATGAGGGGTCTCACCACTATGGTAATGAATGATATATATGATTCATACTCCATATACATCAATTGAGCTAAGAATGGATCTTTCATAGATGAGGGACCCACCACTACTATCAAACTCATACCCATTGTCATTAATGGGAGCATACCAAACGCACCCTTAAGATCCAAGTCATGCTTTCCGTTTTTGTCACGTTGCATGGCAAATCATTTTTATAATAACAAAAAACTCACTTTTAGTTGAATCGGATTCGACTAATGAATGAAAGAGATCGATTTTGTAATTGATATTTCTCAATGGCCAATTGAGAATTCAAGCCGACAGTAAAAATATCAACTTTTTAAAGAGGTGGTAAAGGGTTTGAATCAAACGGGAAGAAAATCAACCCTCTTGTGGTCACAGAGGTTCACTTACGCGGAGTCCGAGCTATTTAAAAATGTAGTCGTCGTGAGATTAGTCGGCTTATAATGTCGATTCGGAAACACACGTTACCCAAAAAGAAAAAAAAGAGAGCTAATATTGGAGTTTTCATTAAAACTCCCCAAACATAAATGTGTCGAAATTTAAAATTAAAAAAAAAACAACCTTATGAGGAATCAGATGTATTTTTAACACTTTGGTGTCGAAAAAGTATAAAAATTAAATTCGTCCCATCAGAATCGTTATTCCAAATATAAGATGCACTTCCTAAAAGATATTGAAAACGGTAGTTATCTTCATCGATTTTTTCTATGTTTAAGTAACGATACGTAGATATTCATCGGAATATGAATACAAAACCCTAATTCGGAACCTACATATACTCGCCTAAGAAGGATGTTCATCGTTCATTAGCCTTTTAACCTTTGTATCTTTCTTTTTTAATCGCATGCAAATTTATGTTGATTGATGATCTTAGTTTCTGTTTCTGATTGCGACAAATTTATATTAACTAATGATCTCAGTTTCTGACAACGTCATAATCATCTTTTTATCGAACCACACATATATATACTCGCTTAAGAATGGTGTTCATCATTCATTAGCCTTTTAACTTTTGTGTTTTTTTTCCTTATAACATGGAAATATAATTTGATTATCTCAGTTTCTGATGTAGATTGCACGACTGGTGAGCACATCAGCAATGTTAGAATCATCTTTTAATCGAATCACACTATTGAAAACATTGCAAGTATATGATGAGATATTGATGTCAAAGGTTTCATTTATCTATTAATATTGACTAGCTGGGTACCCGCGCGTTGCAGCGGCGGTACCCTGTATTTAAAATTCCTGATGTACAATGTTTTATGGTTATACCTATTTCATGACAATAACTTTACAGATGATGATAGTTTTAAGTTAGAATAACTTTAAGCAATAACAAATTATTTCATATAAAAATAATAGAGTATGAGAGTGATGTAGTAACAAATCTGCAATATAAAAACGATAGTCCGTAATATTATAAAGACGATAGTCCCTAATATTATAATGTAGCTAAGATATCTCCATGTCCAACGATAGTCCAATAATTAGTAAAATCAAACAAAAACCACAATATCAAGCAAAATTCAAACCGCCCAATTATTATTAACCAAATTGCGCAGCCCATTTTATCCAAAAATCAGTCCAAAGTCACTTTTCATATATATTTTTAGATAAACGCCCATCTTAATTTTCACCAATTATTCAACACATTTTAACCCTAAGAACAATGAGTATCATGACATTCATTAGGCTAGCCATTTAGGCTTCACGGGTGCCACATCATTTTTACACTCACACTTTAAAATACCTCTCCACTAATAACTAAAATCAACTAAGCCATTTGAGCCCCACCCACCCCCAATTTTATTTTCGTTTACATTTTTCAAAAAAACCAAACTCTTTTCATTCAAATAAAAATACAACACAATACAAAACTAAAAAAATAATACAAAAAAACTTAAGAAAAACAAAGACAATCTTTTGTCAACTTTGTATATTGAAATAAGTCCCAATAGTATCTAGTAAAACTTCGGATGAAACTTGATATATTATAGCCTAGTTGTCAAATTACCAAAAAACATATATTGTTGAAATATTTAAAACTTAACATATTATATTTCTGAAGAGGGTAAACAATATTACCGGGCCATTATTGGGCCTAACTAAAACTACAACTAAATTTTAGGGTTTTATATATAAACACATATACTACATATTATCTCTTTGAATCGCCTCCGTCTTTTTCACATCAGCACTAAACAACCTTTTTTTCTACTATGAATTACAAGCATGTGTTGATGAAAATGAAACGCAAAAGCAATTATACAAGAAATCATCCACCAAATCAGAAACGATTTTAAGGTCAAACGTGGCTAAATAAAAAAATTCAAAACACAGTTTTTTTTGTTGTTTCTACGCCGAGGAACCGGCGAGTGTGTATTCAGCGAGCTTCTTTGGTGTCACGGCGAGGATGTGGCAGCACTGAAACCCATGCCACATCGGATTCGGCGAGATCACTCGTTGTGACACCCGATACTCTAACACTTCACTTTAACCCTATTTAATATTTCACTTCTAAAAAATGCGCCTCCTTCCTTTCATATACCAGTCAAACACATCTTCAACACAAAATGCGCCTCTCGGGGTAGGTTTTTGTTTATTTGTTTGTGAGATGGGGAGTGACGTGAGGATTAGATTAGGATAGTCATTGTGATGTTTGACTTGAGGTTTAGATTAGGATAGTCTTTGTTTTTGGTTATGAGGTTATGTTGTATCTGTTTTTGTTACGGTTTGGTTTGGATTTGAATGTGTTTTGTGGCTTTTGAGAGTGATGTTTCTTTTAACAGTGGTGGTGATGTTTGATGGTTTTCTAGATTTTGGGGGTTACGGTGTGTTTTGTAGTTTTGAGAGTCGGAAGGTTTTGTAGTTGTCAGAATCACAAAAAGACAAGCTAACGAAGGTGGTGATGGCATGTGTTAAGAGAATGTTCAGATCTTTTCTTATTCTTCTTTTACATTTTGTGTCGCATGTGCTGAAAATGAGAGTTGGGGAGTGACTGTGAGACGGTTTTGGTTACTTGATTCTATTGTTTTGTTTGTTGATTAGTCGAAGACCCGTAGGAACGGGTCTCGGGTAAGATGCATGTTTTGCTTTCTTTTAAGAACAAAATATACATGGATTTGTTTGTGTGTGATGGCATTGATGAGTTGTAATTTGGTTCTTGTAGGTTGTTGACCGAGATGATATTGGGATTATGAGTTTATTTTGTTGAAGACAAAAGTTTAAATGGTTGTTGTGTGTTGGGTGGGGGTTCTTATACTGGTGTATGATTGTATTTGTGTGTTACAAGTTAATTAAAGACATTTAATTTTCATGTGTATGCAAGAAGCTATTGAAATGTGTTGTTACAAGTGAATTAAAGACATTTAATTTTCATGTATTAACTTTCACACGTTTTATTTGACTGCATTGAAAGTATGATGTATTGTTTGTACATTGTGAATAAAAATTTGCACAACTGGATTGTTTAAGACTTCTTTTTATAGAAATGTTTTTTGTCTTAAAATTTTTAAGACTTCCTGTTATAGAAAGTCCCAAACCTTTTATAAAGTAGTATAGATTATCATTTAATATTCAAATTATCTTATATTTATGTAGAGGTTGTTATCAAGGTTTTAGATCCAACAACTCAACCTAAAATATTTTTAGGATTTATGCTACAATATTTGAGGTAAAATGCTGACAATAATATTTTTTAAATTTGTATAGATATGTCCCGATCTTATACTGATCGGTTACTTACTAAACGTAATGCTTACGGTTTAAAACGTAATGCTTACGGTTTAGTTAATTAATCATTTTGTAGGTTTTCTATAATCTAAAAAAGGGCTCAGATAGTAGATTTAAGATGTTGTTAAGGGATGGAAGAGTTGCTTGATAATTAGACAAGTAACCATGGCATGTAACCGTGCTATGGAACAAGTTGAACCTCTAAGTATTGTTATGTTGTAGTATTTTAGAAGAGTAAAGTTTTATGGGTCATTTTCAGTGTGTTAAGTTATATTTGTAGAATTTAAGTATGTAATAGCATTGGTATAAATGGTTTGAAAATGTTTAAAAATAGTGTTTGACAAATCAACCGTGGTTTGTAAAATACACTTTCGGGTGTCATTGAGACCAAAGTATAATTTAATGAAATATATGTTGTTCGGAAGAATTCTTGAATGTTTCTTTAATTTTCGTTTCTAGAAATAGAGCAAAATACAATTTTTATGAAATATTGATGCATGACTCGTATGGCCATATGATATTTTAGCATATGGTTGTATGTTCATTTTAAAAATTTGCACCGAGCTAAGTGTTGGTTATGCGCTCATAAATTAATAGTTATACGTCCGAGAATTACGTGAGCATATCGGGACACATACGTATACATTTAGTGAGCGTTTATTAAATATAATTAATATGTTTAAAGTATGCTATTAATTATAATTAATATAATCCACGAAATATATATAACGGTCGTTAGTCCATTAGTGTAACGGTTAACGGTCTGTAGAGTCCAAAATTGGCTAGTATCATACATGTTAATTTTACAAGGACCAAAAGGCAACATGGAGGCCCATGGGCACCCCATGGTGGCCGACCATATTGCATTAAGGAAAGGGGAGGAGTAGCTTTTTTCTTAAGCTACCCTATTAGTATAAAAAGGAGGCCTTTAGATCTTCATTTATTTACACCTCAAATCAAAGCATTCTTTGATCTCCTATTGCTCTCTATGCTCATACGATAGACCAACACCCCAAGAAGGAAGTTGATTTCATTTCTTATTCACTACTAGCATTCGTTTAGTTCGTGAAGCTGAGGTTAAGCACTAGCATCCTAACGCCTCGTTAGACGATAGTGTGAGTTTTCGTTAGAGATTAACTCAATATAGTTAGTTAAAGTTTCGTCGTGATACGAGATCCATTGTGTGTTCGTGATCAAGATCAAGACTTGGTGATTATCTATTTTTCAATAGATTCGAGGTTAGTATTTATTATGTGTTTTAGTTCATAACATTAAATATATAGATCTATCCGCTTTGTACTCGTGGTAATGATGGTTTAATCAATATGAAATCCCTACACTAAGATCACATAGAATTTCAGCATATGGTCATATTGTTGCATCAGAATTTTAATAAGAAGCATATGGCAAGCGTGTGTCTATATGGAATATCAGCATATGGTCATATGCTTCTCTCGGCGTATATAAAAGCAAGTTTTGTCGAGCTTGGTTTTAGGCGTTTCACTTAAGTTGATATCCATTTTTTTTAATATTTTTATTAATAAAAAGTTGTACATTTCTATCTTTACTTGATCTTATTTATAATTTTTTGTGATATTATACGATATTGTGATATTTACATAATATTCAACGATATTAGCGAAGTAAAACTAGCCTTGCACAATTGATGAGTAAAACTAGCCAATTAATGAATTAAAACTAACCAACATATGGCATGATACAACTCTTTTGGACTTAGAAACAACCCTATGAGAGATCAAACCTCTAATATTCAAACATCTTTTTCAAAACATGCAACTCAATCCACAAAATGTTGTATCAAGAACGATCTATCCAAAATCCTTCAGAGTCACATTTTCCATGGAAGGTGAACTTTCGAAACTATAATGAAAGATACGCCTTTCAAATCATCTCATAACTCAAAGATTAATACTAGATACCTTAAATCATGGAAACATAGTAATCGATTGCTCTTCAACAATGTCAACCTCAACATCAAACACCACGTCCTATAGCCGAAGCCTTCTCAATTTCGAAGATTTTGGTAAAATGGTTTACATCAATAGTGCGTGTGGTAGTGAGAGTTTAGAGGTAAAATGTGTTTGAGGAATAAGAGAGAAAAGTTTAGAGCATGGGGTGTGGGACTTCTCACTTCTCGCCACTTCCTATGTGGCACTTAGCCACATTGTGCCATCCTTAGCCATGATACCATGATGCAATGCCACTTCCCATTTCACCGTTACAACGACGAAGAAACGGACAAAAGAATATATGTGTTTGTGTTTGTGTTATTTATGTGTTTGTGAGGGTGGGTGAGGCCCATATGAAGAGAAGGAAGTTAGTTGTGAATGGAGGGTATTTTAAGTGTGCGTGTTGGAGTGATGGAGGTGATGTAATGAATGCCCAAGTGAAGAGAATTGGGGAGGTCATGACACCCCTTACTTAGGAAAAAAGCATTGTGTCATGCACACTTGTCAATATTATGCTTGTAAGAAAAACTATCATTTTTCTTTAATACAAAAAACTGGTTTATGTGTTAAAAGTTTCCTACGAATCTTTTATATAATAAAACAAAACTTCAAACGGGGAATTTTAAATTTCAAGAAAACTGAAAAGCGCTTGGTTCAAATTAGGGAATGGGAAAGGGAAAGGCAATGGGAATGCAAAGGGAATGCAAAGGAATGGAATGTAGATTATCATTATCTTTGATAGTGCTAGGCTTGAGAAAAATACATTAACCTGGGTGGTGGTGGTGGCGATAGTAGGGGTGGTGGTGGTTAGTGGTGGTGGTGGTTGGTGTGGGTGGTGGTCAGCTGGGTGGTGGGTGATGGATGGTGGTGGTGATGGTCAGGGCGGTAGCTGGTGGTGTGGTGGTTTCGGTGGCGGTGGTGTGCTAAAGGTGGTGTGCAATGGTGGTGGCTAGTGCGGGTGGTGGTAGATGCTGCTGAGGTGGTGGTCGGTATGGGGCGGCTTTGGTGGTGATGGTATCGGCGCATGGTGGTGGTAGTGGTGGTCGCAATGGTGGCTGGCCGGTATGGTGGTGGTGATTGTTGAAGGCGGGTGGTGGCTGCTAGTGGTGGTGGTATCAGCACTAATGTTGGTAGCCGGTGGTGGCTAATGGTGGTGGTGGAGATGGCCGGTGGTGGTGGTGGTGGTGGTCACGTGGTGGTGGTGTGATGGTTGGTGGTGGTGGTGGTGGTAGTGGTATGGTGCTAAATGGTGGTATCGGGTGGTGGTGGTGGTGACCTGGGTGGTGGTGGTGGTGTGGTGGCAAAGTGGTGTTGGCAAACCGGTGGTGGTGGTGGCTACTACTTGGTGCGTGCTGCTGGTGGTGGTGAGTAATCATTACCATACCTCCCAATTTACTGGGTAATGCCCCATTACCCAATACTAAACAATGATTGCATTCCCTAGTTCTAACCAAGCATGTTTAATCATTACCTTTGCCATTCCCCACCCCCCATTACCCCCAACCAAGCACCCCCTCAACCTTTTCTTATTTGCTATTCCCTCCGTCCCATATTTACTGTTCATTTTGAATTTTTTAGGTCTTTCATTTCTAAGTTTGACCTTAAATATTTTTAATTGTGTTATATAATACTTGATGCAAAATATATGAATAGATTGAGTTTTAAATATATTTTTTATTGGTTAATTTTTATTAAATATTATATAACACAAATAAAAATATTTAAAGTCAAAGTTAAGAAAGAAAGATTTAAAAAGTCAAAACAGGACAATTAATATGGGACGGAAGTAGTAAATTTTTTTAAATTATTATTAATTTTTTAAAGTATGTTCAATTAAAAAGCCTAAATATTTCCTTATTTGGTAAAAGCTATAAAAAAAATTTAAAACAAATAACTAAAATTACACAAGTACCGAAAATTCAATAATCCATAGTTTTGGGTGTAAAGTGTAACAAAAAGAAAAACCGGGAGAGCAACTTAAACACTGTTTCTCCCAATGCACACAACAACAACATCAAAAAACCTACACATCGATTAATACCTTTTAATTCATAAGAAAATTATGGATTTTTTTTTGTTATGATAGAAGAGTATGAGCTTATGGGAATTTACATCATGGATTTGCAATGTGGGTAATGCGTAACTTGGGCTACTACCGTATGGCTTATGATCGCTCTTATTTAGACCAAGCTTTAAGGCTCGATCTTAACTCACCTTCAATCAAGGTAATGTTAGGGCTATTTTAATATGTATAATCATGTCATAGGGTACATCGATTTCGCTTTAAGTAAAGGAAGCTTGGAGAATTTGTCATGACCATAGTTGAAAGATGTGTTTAAGGTGGATACTACTTAAACATGATCTAATATGAGCTTCCTTTTATTTAGCGACAAGCGTGGCAGCCATAACTTCAATCTATTAAAGAAGTCGGTTCTTCCGTGATGGATTAGTTCTGCGTGCCCAATTGCTTGGAAGATTAACACTTGTTTATCTCCTCGTTGATCAAGCTTGGAAATGGAACTCCATATTTTTCTTCATTCCTACATTTTAATCTTATCATTCATGGTTAACTCCGTTTGATCCCGGCCATTAGATTTTTACTCTTGTGTTTCTACAGCTACTATAAGTTATGCAATGTGAATAAGTGTAATGTGACGTCGAGGTATTTAATATCTATAAGGCAAAGTTGGTGAAAATTGAAAAGAAAAGAAACCCGAATCTATGATGCGCCCTCCGCAATTTTACTCGTTTTGTTGAACCAACCGATGTTGATGCCTTATGTCAAGTAATGGTCAAGACCGAGTGACCATATACATAGGGAAAATTGTGTATTGCCATAGATCGCACGACTACTTTCAAACTTCTTTTAACTAAATGGTTTATTCCAATACTAAATATATATATTTTAATAGAACTATTTAAAAGATTATAATTATTCAATAGATTTTGGAAAGGAGTCTATTTGAGTCGTTACCCTTTTAGCCAAGTTTGTTAACCTG
The DNA here is from genome assembly GCA_910596185.1 of Chrysanthemum makinoi. Taxonomy (NCBI): domain Eukaryota; kingdom Viridiplantae; phylum Streptophyta; class Magnoliopsida; order Asterales; family Asteraceae; genus Chrysanthemum; species Chrysanthemum makinoi. Next base: position 1,926,026 of record OU343220.1, read on the forward strand.
GGCTGTTTGGGATCTAACACGACCTAAATTGATTATATCCTCAATTTTGCAGGGGAGCCGAGTTTGGTTATCAATGAACTATTCTATTTGTATTCTATGGAGCTCAATACATACATAAAATGTAACACTCGTTTCTCGGGTACTTGGACCCCACCCTAGATGAAAATGGATCAAAGGCCTTACGTGATTTGCTAGTCAAACCCGAGGGACAAACTATTAGTCAACGAATGTGTAACGTAGTTTTGGAAGTTATGATGCCTAACTTAAGGGACTAATGTTGCTTAGTAGTATATGTGTTATAAGTTAGTTGTAGCCAAAGTAGAATGAATGGAACTAGAGGGACCAATCTTGCCCAATGGCTAAAGTTATGCACGATAAATAATTATGGGGAGAAGTCTAGACATTTATATCTCTTCCTAGAGGGTGTTTGATGTCCGGTTTATAGAAGAGAAAAAGAGAGGAAAAAGAGTTGAGCTTGGTTATCATCCCATGATGATGATGAAGGTCTAGTTCTTATGATCTTGCCTAGCCTTGATTCTCATAAGTAAGTAACCTCTTTATCTTGATTATTAATGAAGTTAAGATTATGAGTTAAGTGGGTATTCATCATATGATCAAATTATGATCATATGATGGTTTAGAAAGGATATTGGGTATGTTTAAAGGGTTATATAAACCCTTGATTATGATGATGAGTTATGTTTTAAAAGTTTGATTATGATGATGATGGTGATGAAGGTAGAGTCATGATGTCCATACTAGACTTAGCTTGGAGCTAAGGTAAGTAAACCGGCTATAATGTAAAGTTATAATGATTTCTATGTGTTACGCATTATGTGGCTTATGTGCTAGATTGATGATTAGCTTGGTTAGTTGTGCTTATATGATTATGAGTAAGATGCTAGTTATGTGTTAGACAAGAAAGGATTAGAGGAAAGAATGGTTAGGGCTTTAAGTAGCCGAGGTATGTAGTTATGCTTTATAATTGTGATATCGTGTTATGCGTGAATGAATTATAATGATATGTTATGCCCGCTTTACTTATTAAGCATTTGTGCTTACGGTTTAAGATGTTAATGCTTTGTAGGTTGTTATGTGGTGATGATGGTAAGCTTGGGCTAAGGCTTACGGATTGCTAGTTATGTGGAAGATTGGAAGATTGGTAAGGAAGTAGGAGCTAGGTCGTATACCGAGCTCAATGTCGAGTTTGTACCCCCATTGGTCTTATGATAGTTTGTATGGTGTAGTCAAGTGTCAATTTGTATGTTATGATTGTCTTGATGAATCGGTGGCCAACCGTTGGGTCAAAGTGTGTTTTAAGTGTTTATAGTCAAAGTTAAATGGGTGTTTGGCATAAGCGTATTTATACCCATTTTGGGTTGTAAACGGGTCATTCGATTAAGGAATAATTTTATTATGTTATACTAATGATTTTCATTGAGTTTAGTATGGTAATGAGTTGTTAGGAGTCATTTGACATGAAATGGGTCAAAACGGGTTTTAGGCAGAAAACCCGTCACTTTGCAAAGTACTATTTCGAGGGTCAAACTATAAATATTTTATATGAAAATGAGCCCAAAAATAGAATAAGTAAATCTGGAAAGTTTCGTTAATTGTCGGGTCATAGAACTTGGGTTTCCGAAAAATGGGTAAAAAAGATGCATAAAAGGGTTATGCAGAAAAAAGGGCTTTTGGGTTAAGTGTGTTCTCACCCATTTTGGTAGCAAACGGGTTGATTGATTTTGTAAACGATTTAGTATGAAATGTTAATGACTTTGAATGAGTTTGGTGTGGAAATAAGGTAGTATGGGTTGTTTATTGTGAAAATGGGTGAAATTTTGGTATGGGGTACACTAAATTTCTGTTTGAAAGTGGAATCTGGAACCAAATTTCGGTTTGGAACCGAAATTTGGAACCATCAGATTTTGTCACTTTTTGAAAAATCATATCTCTTTAACCGTAAGTCATCACAGGTCGTGCCACCCGTCATTTCGAAGGTAATTGAGTCTAGTTTCATTTAAAAATTGTCTAAAGGTCCAGATGTTTATAGATTTTTTTTCAATGGTCAAAAGAGTAACAACAGGTCAGTTTCAGGACACGTATTTTCCGCGTAAAAGTCAAAGTTTTGTGTTAGCGCACGGGTGTAACAAATTGGTATAAGAGCTTCGGTTTAAGTGAATTAGGTTTCCACTATAGGTTGCCTAGTCTTAAACCACTCGTAGTAGCTTTGAATGTAAGTGTTAGTAACGCGGAAAGTAATCATTAAGTATGAGATGGATTATGCCTTTTGTTAGATGAGCTTTATGATGATAAGTATTAGATGTATGTTTAGTATTGATGTGTATGAGTTGTAAGCCGATGGAGGACTTCAAGTTTTTGAATGATTTGTTAGCCGTGCACCTTGGTTGGTGCCGGTTATTATATTGTGACTATACAAATGTATGATCGATTTATGGTAATGGAATATGTATAGAAGTGTAAGTAGTATTGGATATGGGCTAATAAGTGAGTTAAAGTTTTATGATGCCTTAGTTATAAGGTAGACTAGTGTTTGCGGCTAGTTAGAATGTTGATGCTTAGACATGAGTTAGTGATTGCAATGTGATATATGAGCCATAGACTTTATGATTTGATTTTGATTATGAATGTGAGAACACTTTTTGAATGAGTGTTATGTGTTATTCTTTATGTGGCATTAAGTCTATGGTGGAAGTTTATTTTATGTCTAAGTTTTTGTGGTGTGCTTGATAGCATGATACATAGAAGTTGTGTGAAGCATGGATTAGATTTAATATAATAGATAGTTGCTATATTCGTGTAATGACCTAGATGTGGTTGAGAAAGTTGAAAGAACATATTGACATGTGAAATAAGTTAAGAAGCATGATATGTGTTTGGCAAGTCTAGATGTTTAGAAAGCTTGAGATAAAGTAATAAATGATTGGTAAAGCATGATTTTTATACGTTTAATTAAATTAGAAAAGTTAAAGTGTAGAGTCAAGATGTGATGAGATCACGTTTATATAAAACATGATAAACGAAACATGCTAGTAATGAATGGTTAGTGTGATGAGTAAAAGCGGTAAGTGAGATAGATTGTGCTAGAATTCGCAAGTGTTATGAAGCGCGATAGAAAGAATCGTAAATCATGAATTGAATCATGCTAATATTGAGAATTTGTATGATGAGAAGATGTGAGATTTATGCGTATGAAGTATTGAATAGGCCATTGTGATCAAATGGCATATAGCGAAAAATGTGAGTCAACTTGGGGTTGACGGATGAATGATAGATTGCATTGTGGAAATGCAAATATAGTAAATCAACAAGTAATACATAGAAACTTGTCTAAATGAAAGTAAACATAGTAGCGAATGTTGAAGTTGCTTAAGGCAATGAGAATTGAGAAAGTGATAGCGTGTACTTAATGAGAAAAGTACATGAAAGATAAAATGAGAAAAGATGTTAAGACATAAATAGCTTGGATCCAATGCTCTAGTTTTGGCATCCTTCGGGATGGCCTAGCTTGCTTTTATGGCATGGTTTTGTAGCTTGCCTTTTTGGCATGTGTTTTGGCATCCTTTGGGATAGCTTAGCTTGCCATTAGGCATGGTTGATAGCTTGCCTTTATGGCATGTATGTTGGTATCCTTTGGGATAGCCTAGTTTTCCTTTCATGGCATAGTGGCCTAGCTTGCCTTTATGGCATGGATGATAGCTTGCCTTTTCGGCATGTTGTTTAGCTTGCCTTTCCGGCATGGTTTTTTAGCTTGCCTTCATGGCACGGACGAAAAGTTAGAGAGATTGGATCCAAGGCTAGAAAAGATGAAAAGTAAAGTAAGTACGAGTGTTATGTCGGAAGTGTATAAGTAGGATGATTTGTAATTCCCTTATTTAGATGAATTGGGACGCCTTTTCATTTAAATAAAGAAATTTTGAATCACCGAACCATGAGTTTATGTTTCTTGGTTTACATCGATTGGGACGCCTCTCTATGTAAATGAGGAAGTATAAATGAATGGGCTTATGTATATCTGATATGACACGAGTACGGGTAGAGAGATGAGAAAGTGAAAACTAAAACCAGTTAGATGTCATAAGAAGTAAGATTAGATGTCAATAGAACTTGTATAGCGGCTTTAAGATTATGTGTGAGATCTTAAGATAGATGCCTAGATGAGTTTGTGCACTAAGTTCTGAAGATAATGGGTAAGTATTCCCGAAATTCAATAAGAAAGTTGCTTAAGTAATGCAAAGAAAGGATCTTGAAAGTACCATTTAGATGGTACTTGATATAAAATTGAAATAAGTTACTGGTTTTTTAAGTAGATACGTGTTGGTATTATGTAGAATGCAAAGTTGACCGATATATGACTTTATGTCATGTTAGTACAATTGTGATAGATGTGGAAATAGTGTTGAAGTTTGACTTATATAAAGTCAAAATAGTAACTTTTTCATATGACAAGTTGTCATTGATGGGAATGTTTAGATGAGCTTGCGATGAGAGGCGTTATTTAAAGTAGATTAAGGATATGTTTTGTGTTATAGTGTGTTTGGAATTGCAAGATCACTTAGATCGTTGCAACTAAAGAATGAGGAACGGGAAGTGTTGAAAAAGGGAATGTTATGAGACTAAGTTTTAGTTGACATTAGACGAGAGATTTCAGGGACGAAATCTAAATAACACGGGTAGAATTGCAACACTCGTTTCTCGGGTACATGGACCCCACCCTAGATGAAAATGGATCAAAGGCCTTACGTGATTGGCTAGTCAAACCCGAGGGTCAAACTATTAGTCAACAAATGTGTAACGTAGTTTTGGAAGTTATGATGCCTAACTTAAGGGACTAATGTTGCTTAGTAGTATATGCGTTATAAGTTAGTTGTGGCCAAAGTAGAATGAATGGAACTAGAGGGACCATTCTTGCCCAATGGCTAAAGTTATGCAAGATAAATATTTATGGGGAGAAGCCTAGAGATTTCTATCTCTTCCTAGAGGGTGTTTGATGTCCGGTTTATAGAAGAGAAAAAGATAGGGAAAAGAGTTGAGCTTGGTCATCATCCCATGATGATGACGAAGTTCTAGTGCTTATGATCTTGCCTAGCCTTGATTCTCATAAGTAAGTAACCACTTTATCTTGATTATTAATGAAGTTAAGATTATGAGTTAAGTGGGTATTCATCATATGATCAAAGTATGATCATATGATGGTTTAGAAAGGATATTGGGTATGTTTAAAGGGTTATATAAACCCTTGATTATGATGATGAGTTATGTTTTAAAAGTTTGATTATGATGATGATGGTGATGAAGGTAGAGTCATGATGTCCATACTAGACTTTGCTTGGAGCTAAGGTAAGTAAACCGGCTATAATGTAAAGTTATAATGATTTCTATGTGTTACGCGTTATGTGGCTTATGTGCTAGATTGATGATTAGCTTGGTTAGTTGTGCTTATATGATTATGAGTAAGATGCTAGTTATGTGTTAGACGAGAAAGGATTAGAGGAAAGAATGATTAGGGCTTTAAGTAGCCGAGGTATGTGATTATGCTTTATAATTGTGATATCGTGTTATGCGTGAATGAATTATAATGATATGTTATGCCCGCTTTACTTACTAAGCATTTGTGCTTATGGTTTAAGATGTTAATGATTTGTAAGTTGTTATGTGGTGATGATGGTAAGCTTGGGCTAAGGCTTACGGATTGCTAGTTATGTGGAAGATTGGTAAGGAAGTAGGAGCTAGGTAGTATACCGAGCTCAATGTCGAGTTTGTACCCCCGTTGATCCTATGATAGTTTGTATGGTGTAGTCAAGTGTAAATTTGTATGTTATGATTGTCTTGATGAATCGGTGGCCAACCGTTGGGTAAAAGTGTGTTTTAAGTGTTTATAGTCAAAGTTAAAGAGGTGTTTGGCATAAGCATATTTATACCCATTTAGGGTTGTAAACGGGTCATTCGATTATGGAATAAGTTTATTATGTTATACTAATGATTTTGGTTGATTTTGGTATGGTAATGAGTTGCTAGGAGTCGTTTGACATGAAATAGGTCAAAACGGGTTTTGGGCACAAAACCCGTCACTTTGCAAAGTACTATTTCGAGGGTCAAACTTTAAATGTTTTATATGAAAATGAGCCCAAGAATAGAATAAGTAAATCTGGAAAGTTTCGTTAATTGTCGGGTCATAGAAGTTGTTTTTCCGGAAAATAGGTAAAAAAGATGCATAAAAGGGTTATGCAGAAAAAGAGCGTTTGGGTTAAGTGTGTTCTCACCCATTTTGGGTAGCAAACGGGTTGATTGATTTTGTAAACCATTTAGTATGAAATGTTAATGGCTTTGAATGAGTCTGGTGTGGAAATAAGGTAGCATGGGTTGTTTATTATGAAAATGGGTGAAATTTCGGTATGGGGTACACTAAATTTCGATTTGAAAGTGGAATGTGGAACCAAATTTCGGTTTGGAACCGAAATTTGGAACCATAAGATTTTGTCACTTTTCGAAAAATCATATCTCTTTAACCGTAAGTTGTTACGGGTTGTGCCACCCGTCATTTCGAAGGTAATTGAGTCTAGTTTCTTTTAAAAATAGTCTCAAGGTCCAGATGTTTATAGATTTTTGTCAATGGTCAAAAAAGTGACAGCAAGTCAGTTTCAGGACACGTATTTTCCGAGTAAAATTCAAAGTTTTTGTGTTAGCGGGCACGGGGTGTAACATAAAATGGATTAGCGAACAAATATAATTTAAATAGTTACATCTGCATTTGTCTTATGTTTGGGCTGGTTTGGCAGTGGCGAGCAGGAGAGGAAAATAAATTAATAAAATGATTGCCATTTACAAAGATAAGAAAGGTACACGTCTTTATAACCACATTCCCTTAAAATCACCCTCTACCATTTACTGTTATAATTTTTAAAGACTCTTGCGTCCTTGGAACATTTCAGTTAAGAGCAATCGAAGAGTTGTCTGCATCCCACCAGAGAAATAAATGTAATGGAAATCAACACGTATGATGATCATAAAATGGCCATGCCTTTCTCACTTACGGCATGTGGAGACATTGTTTTCACAATTAAGTACCTTGGTTGATGCCGCAAGAACATCCCTGACTACTTTGAGGTTATTGAAAGATTCACCAAGCATTAAACCTTATCCTTTTATGATAATTTGACATTATTGAAAGACGTTTTTATTTTAGATATGTATGATTTTTTATGCATAATGCCACAATGTATGAAATTGGCTATTATTTAAATATCAATGGGTTATTTTAGCAAGATTTCTAAAGTAGCATGAATGCTTTGACTTGGTTGCTAATAACATTAGTAATGAATTATATATGATGATTATACTTCTTATATTTGGTTATTTAAAAGCTAGAGCAAATCCCTATCTTCTTTGACTACAGGACATGTAGATAATAAAGATTCAGTTAAAAACATAAAATCAGTTGTTTCATTATTTTTTAGTGTTTTAATTTTTATTTTTTTCACCTTGTCATTTCTTGCAGACTTAAGAAGACACTTCGGGTTGGTTTCAACTATTTCCCTTTTGCTAAATATTTATAATTTTACTTTGACCCGTTTCAAATGAAAAATAACCCACATTGTTTACAAGAATTAGGCCAATATTGCCATTTTTCTTTATTCATATCATTTGTGTTGTATTTTTGGAAGGAGGATTCTCATTATATACATATTGGTTGGTGATACCTTCATTTTCAGGTTAACTTAAAAAAAAGATTTGTCAATATTCAAAAAGTATGATAACTCTGGATTTATCATGATACTTTTGATTTACCAAGGAAAACATTTGGATTTCTTCAACTGATAACTACTCGCGTATGCTGAAATCTGAATAAACTTGAAGAAGATGCAACAAGTAGGAAAGACTTGATGAAAAAAGGGTCTATATTCTTTTAGATTCATTCTCTATGTACAAATGTTTTTAGATGTTAAACAAGTGGATTTGTTGTTAGGAGTCTCACTAAAATGTATATACGTACAACTTTGATGGTATAATACTATGAATTAAAGTACATTATATTAGAATTGAGTTTCTTATATTGTGTTTCTTATATCCTGTAGGTTAGGAGAGATGCAACATCTTGATCTTTTTTTTTCATATTTGAAATCTATGGAGTGTACTCTTTGATTGTTTGAAAATAGGCGAAATTATGTTCATGATTCATGGTAACTCATACATAAATGCATATCTTATGAACGAAGCTAGAAAGGCGGGCTATTTGTATATAACATAATAGCTCTATTTAGTATATAACATGACTAAGTGGATGCGTTGTTAGTATATAACATAATAGCTCTATTTAGTATATGACATTACTAAGTAGTAAATATTGTCAAATAGTATTGCTTTTAGTATACATGATACTTCTATTTAGATATACATAAAAAAACATTATTAAGTACTTTAGTTACATGTACAAAAAGCTATACTATTTCTTACGTGATGTTACTGATTTGTTTTTACAATTTATTTTTGTGCGATTTACAAATGTATTATTTAAGTTCAATAATTTGTTTGATACACAATATTTTCATATTTTCAAGTTAATAGAGTGAAGTACAAGTTTATATTTATTTATATGTGTAAAAATATGAAGGTCATAATAGGTGAAATTCTATTATTCGTAGGTTCAATAATATGTTCGATAAATTTTAAAGTATGCACCGTGTATTTTACTATTTTAACTATAACGTTGGTGACGATATCACGTTCCGCTTCCCAATGGCTTTAAAAACGAAAACAAGAGAATTGAGTGTAACCAATTTTATCGAATAATGGGACTAAAGTTAACTAACGTTGTCACTATGATGAAATAAGGTAACATTTACTTATCAAAAGCTACTAAGCAACCGTGTGTTTATATTCGGTTGAATATGTTATTTCGACCACAATTATTGGGAAATACCCGTGATATGTATACGTAAAGGTTTGTTTTCGAGGTTCCTATAAATCATCATCCGGGGTCTTATTTTACTAGGGAGACTATCGCGACATTGGCTCCAAAATCATCATATAAAAACAATAAATAAAAAATAAATATTTTATATAATAAAACAAAACCCCAAGTGGTAACTTTCAGATTTTAAAAAATCAAACCATTCCTTATTAAATAAAAAAATAAATACATATATACATAAGATTTCCTATTTTTAATCTAGTAAGTAAAAGCATTTAAAACTAATTTGATCGTATTTCAATCTATAATAAAGACATAATTAAAAAAAATTTAAAAATCGTGTGCGTGCACACGCATTATAACTAGTTTACTTAAAAGGTAAAATACAAAATAGCAAGCTTATGAAATGTAGTACTAGAAAATTTAGGATCTTGAGTTAGAAAATTTAGGATTTATGGTGTAGATTTATGATGAGGGTATGTAGTTTTGGAAGTTGTGATTTGATTTGAAGTTGTTTGTGGTTTTTAGAAGACTAGTAGGGTGCCTGTGTGTTACAGCGGCGGATATTCTGTGATTAAAGTTTAGACGTCAACAAAATAAAAATGGCAAACTAATTAACCGAAGAAAAACACGATCACAGTCCAACCCAGTTCACTCATTTTACCGATTCCAAGTTTCCAACTGGTCATCTCCGTTTCGTTTTTGAACAGCTTTTATTGGCTAGCCGAACCAATGGTGACTTCGGATTTCGGTTGAATCCATTGGTCCAATCCGGTTTTTAAAATCATATGTACCATCGACTTAGTATCATGTAAATTGTATAAAGCTCTGTGTGTTTTATTTGTTTGTACAATGTGTATTATAACATGCATTTTTTATTATAGTGGTGCTTTAAAAATAATATTAATTAGTGTTTAATGTTTTATTCTTAATTTTAAGTTTTTTCTATATGTGTGTTTAATTGATTTGTACCAATGATACTAAGTGCTCTATAAGTTGTATGTCTTAATTTTAAGACTTTTGATATTTAATGTATTTAATGTTAGGAAATTAAGTTTTAAAGATATTTAATGTTTGAAAATTGAGTTTAATTTAGTTGTACATATTGCTTTATTAGTTGTATTACTTAATTTTAAGATATTTAATGCCATTAGTGTGTTTAAATTAGCATTTTAAGTATTTAATGCCATTAGTGTGTTTAAATTAGTTGTACATGTAGCTTTGATGGTTGTAATTCTTAATTTTAAGTATTTCTAATTTAGTAGGCCTTAATGCTTTATAATATAGTAAGATAAGATTAATGGAAAAGGATGGTGGTTGGTGGTGATTGTTGTATATGAAGATGTATAAAAGAGAAAGAAATAAATGTAATAGTGGTGGTGGGTGGAGGTGAATGGTTGTAATGGTATTGGATGGTTGTAATAGTAGTGGATAGTTGTAATAGTATTGGATGGTTGTAATGACTGAGGTCGTTACATGAGTAAAAGTGAAGACATGCTGCTATATAAAAGAAGAAAAAATACCCATATCAAGAAGATTTTTAATTTTTAATTTAGGCATTTACATATATCTTCATATACACATATATTTATATATTTCCCAAACATTTCTTTAACAAGCTTGTACATCATGCATAAAAATTTGTGTTGGAGAAATATGTAAATATAGGTGATGTATGAGGATATATAAAAATCCCCTTTAATTTATACACGAAGAATTTATAGTTTGAGAAAGAAGTGTATACCTTTTTGTTTTATTTGATTAGTGAACGGTGGTAGATGGTTGTAATGGTGGTGGGTGGTGATGGCCGGTTATAATGATTAGTGATGGTGAGTGGAGATAGAAAAGAATGAGGGTGGATGAGGTGATGATACTAATTTTAAGAGTGAATTGCACCGTGGCCCTTAAGGTTGTATCGAAGGTTGTCGATTGAGATCTTACCTATGATCGCTTTCGGTTTTGTAAGATCGAATCGTAGGATCGATCGAGATCCTAAGATCAAATGAAAATGTATATATATTTTTTTATAGGGATTTTAGTTTTATACTTTTATATATTTCTATATAATAGTTTATATGATAAACGAATCTAAATGGACGATAACAAAAAAAGTTATATGTTCAAGTATCTAGTAATATTAGATAGAGTATATTGCAATACATACTTGCACAAATTTAGTTCATGTTTCAATCACTAAATGAACGATTTGGATACAAAAAAGATATTACACATGTGCACCTATTTCATGTGTTAAATAAACGATTTGGAATACAAAAGAAATATGACATGATCTTAAAAGTAATAAGAGTAAATTCTTAGTCATTGTTAATCAACATCTATTATTCTATTTTCTAAAAATCTAAAAGCAACAAACTAATCGACTAAATAACTCATATGATAAAATCAAAGATTTAAAAGAAATAGAATATAAGTAATAAGTTAATTACCATGTCAAAGAAGATACTGAAATTTGGTACGATCTGATGAAAATTTTGTTTCTTTCTTAATAATGAAGAACTGATATGTGAATGGTCAGGTACTCGGGTATGACTTATGTTTAAACAATCAATTGGTATGGAAGAGATAAAGTGATAAACAATCATCAATTGTTTTTTAAGATATTGACTTTCTGAAAAAGATTGTGTGTGGGATTGGATGATCGTACGATCCTACCATCGCGATCGCGATCATGACAACCTCGGGATTGTACCATCAACTTAATTAACTTAACTCAATGAAATGACAAATACCCTCATGTGTTTATGACATGGAGGATTTAACGGATGTTGACCGACAGCATTTAGTAAAAGGGTTTGGAGTGATGCAAAAGTGAACATTAAGCACCTCCTGCATGTATTTTAATGTTTATGAGGGACTTAGCGTGTGTTTTGAGTATAATTTTAGAGACTATTTTACCTTAAGAAAAAACTTATCTATATTCTATTTTATGTACAATGCTCTAAGAGCAAAGGGTACCGTAACGTGGAGCTAGGCGTTAAACTGAGCTGGAGCTGCGTTATGTTACCACACCGTGGTATGACGTTATGAGCGTTATGACGTATGTTACCATGGTAACATGCGCGTTAATACAATTTCTTTTTTGCTTTTTAAATGGGCTTTGGTGTGTGTGTGTATGTGTTTTCAGTGTGTGTTTGTATAACGTGTGTGTGTTTATAGTGGGTGTTTTGGTGTGTGGTGGTGTTGCAGCTTTTCAAGGGAGGAAGAGGCTAAGTTTTGTAAATTTACATTTTTTACATTTTCAGTCCTTATGGGTTTTTTTTCTTTTGTTTTCAAAAGTAAAAAAAAAAAATACTGTAAATTTTAGTTTTGTAACTTTAAAGAAAATATTATTTTGTATTTTATAAATAGAAAGAAGAAAAAAAAATGGACCCAAAATGTAGTGTTATGATCTTGTTATGATAAAGGGTGTTTTTTTTGTTTTAAGATTGAACGTAAAAGTTCGAGCATGACTTACGGTGTTAAGTCATAACTTAGAGTTACTACACCCATTGCTCTAAGCCACATGCTTTGTATATATATTGCAGCAAAGAACCTTACTCCAATGCACATAAACACAAAGCACATATGGCATCCGTAACAATCACTAAGGCCTTATTTCCTTCAACCATATTCTTACTTGTTACGATAATCTCAACTTCCCTATATTTTGCTTCCATAAGTTCTAGATGAAGTTGATGCTCTCTTAAAATGGAAAGCAACTCTCCATAGCCAAGATAACAAATAATTCCCCCTTTACCTTCATGGAGCACAATACGTAACTGAAACGAAGTACC